>JANHGN010022140.1:0-25205 GCA_024605025.1 Megaceryle maxima | reverse complement strand
AATATATATAAAACCAGTATCGAACCCAACCCCCCTGATGGTAATTACATCACTGTCATCACTGATGCTGTGCAGCAGGCACAGGGGAGTCCCAGACTGGGCCCCACAGCAGATGGGAGCTGTGTTCAAGAGCTGGATTCAGGAACACACCGATTGGGATTGAAGGTAGAATGGAGTCCTCCTTGGATGCTCCAAGGAAGGAACCAAAAGAGGACCTGAGCCAAGCCAAACAAAGCTGGCAAAGAGGTCCAAGACAGGAGAAGAGCCCAGGAGCCCCCACAGAGAGAGCGACGAGCAAGTGAGCAAGCTACAGATCCTCCAGATCCCTCTGCTTTGTACCGAATATGACATATATGGGATGGAATACCTCGTCAGTTTGGGGTCACCTGCCCTGTCTGCTCCTCCCTGCAGGTGCGGCCTTCCACTATCCTGCACCCCACAATGTGGTACACAAGATCCAGCAGTGGCCTTGGTCTGCACACCAATCCTTGGTAGTAACTCTAAGCATGGGGTGTTGTCACTGCCAGCAGCAGACATTGTCTGTGAAAACAGGCTGCTAACTTCAGACAGTGCAGTTAGAAGAACTGAGCTGAAAAATAAAATCACTGAACAGAACCAGCTCTGTTCTCACCCATACCAGGACATATTCACATACTCAATCAGAAATTTGAATGATAATCTTCCTAGGTAGAATAGTTACTATGTAAACTGCTTAACTGTTATAATTTTAAATTTTTCAATTTAAAAATTTGGAAGAATACTCTGATCTTTACAAATAATCCATGAACAAAAAACCACAGTAATGAGAGAGGCACTAAAAATCCATTTAGATTATCCTTCCACAATTCTGACATTGTTAATAAAAGCCATCAATTGCTTACCTAAGATAAGCAAGTGCTCACGAAGCAATTTTCCATCATTTATCAGCAGTCCTGGCTAATCAGGGAGGTTCCAGATGACTGGAGGTTAGCAAACATGACACCATCTACGAGAAGGGCCAGAAGGAGGATCTGGGGAACTACAATCCTGTCAGTCAGAGCTCAGTGCCAGGGAAGGTTATGGAGCAGATAGGTGACTCACTTAGATGAGAGAAAGACAGTGGATGCTGTGTATCTAGACTTCAGTAAAACTTTTGAGACTATTTCCCACTGCATTCTCCTGAAGAAACTGTCTGCTCGTGGCTTGGATGGCCATATACTTTGCTGGATAAAAACCTAGATGGATGGGCAGGGTGAGAGAGTGGTGCTGACTGGAGTTAAATTCAGGTGGTAGATGGTCACAAGTGGTGTTCCCTAGGGCTCAGTTTCAGGGCTTGTTCTACTTAATGTCTTTATCAATGTTTTGGATGAGGGGATTGAGGGCACCCTCAGTAATTCTGTAGACAACACTAAGATGTGTTGATTTGCTTGAAGGTAGAGAGGCTTTACAGAGGAATCTGGGCAGGCTAGATCATTGAGGCCAAGTGTACTACGAGCTTTAAAAATGCCAAGTGCTGGGTCATGCACTTGGGTCACAATAACACTAGGTAATGCTACAGGCTTGGGGAAAAGTGGATGGTAACTGCCTGGAAGAAAATGACCTGGGAGTGCTGGTCAAGAGACCACTGGATATGAGTCAGTACTGTGCCCAGGTGGCCAAGAAGGACAATAGTCTCCTAGCTTTTATCAGTAATAGTGTGGTCAGGACTAGGGAAGTGTACCTCTGTACTTGGCACTGGTGAGGCTTCACCTTGAATACTGTGTTCAGTTTTGGGCCTCTAACTACAAGAAGGACATAGAGGTTCTGGACAGTGTTAAAAATTTAAAAGGCCAGCAAAGCTGGTAAAAAGTCTAGCACATAAGTCTAGAAGTTTCCCTTAGAAGCAGCTAAGGGAACTGAGGTTGTTTAGTCTGGAGAAAACAAGGCTCAGGGGAGACTTTATCATGCTCTACACCTAACTGAAAGGAAGTTATAGCAAGATGGGGGTTGGTCTGTTTTCCCAAGTAGCAGGAAATAAGAGAAGAGGAAATGGCCTCAAGTTGTGCTAGGGGAAGTTTAGGTTGGATATTTGGAAAAAATTCTTCAACAGAAAGGTTGTCATGCACTGGAATAGGCTGCCCGGGGAAGTGGTGGAGTCACCATTCCTGGACATATTTAAAGCACATATAGATGTGCTGAGGATCATGGTTTAGTGGTTACCTGGCAGTGGCGGGTTAACAGTTGATGGTCTTAAAGGTGTCTTTCAACCAAAATGGCTCTATGATACCTAATTGAGTAACAATAATAAAATATGTTCAGCATTTGGTAACAGTGTTCTATTGCCAGATCAGCGTAATAATTCTCTCCAGCCATGAAAGAGATGAATAACTAGAATAAAGCAAATCCATATATTACATAGATAAAAATAGAGTTAATTCTACCATAGTAGTTTATCAGGTGCTGCAAATACCCATCCCAAATCTGGACTGACTGTACGTGAACTGACTACTGACTGGAAAACCACTGAGCTCACAGCAGTGTCTAAATATGTAGAAAACCACCTGCTTTAAATAATTGACAAAGTCAACACCAGTTCTTGAATCTGCTGAACTGTTTTTAACCAAATATATTTATACTACTTACAACTTCAATTATATTTTCTTTTTTTATGATTTTTTTTTTTATTTGTACATCTATCTTTAATGAAATACATATATGCTGTGGGTGATATTGGTTCTAGTAAAACATAACATCCTTCTTCTGTTTATTCAGTGTAACATTAAAACGAAGGAAAGAAGCTTAATTAAAGTTTGTATACTTCAATGTAAGAGAAATTGGGTTTAGAATTGTTTGCTTTTGAAATAAGATGATTATACATCATAAGTAATTTTATCAATACTGCTGTAAATTAAGTGCTATGGGGAACTGGGAAACATGAAAAAAATTCTCAAAGCAAAATTAAAACAAAATAACAAAAAGTTAGAATTAAAAACATTTGTCCTGAAATGTATAGTTTTCAACTCTTACTGGCATTTTAGTTGAGATAATTATTTAGGTTAACTGAAAATTTAAAACAGAAATGAGTTTTGGAAAAAGTAATCTCAATGTAAAATGTGGCATTTGGACAATATATGTTAGTATCTAAAGGAGGTAGTGTTACACATTTTTCTGAAGTCAAATAGAAAATTTATTTACAAAGCTTGAGTGAAGTTTTACATACAGAGAGGAATATTTAAATGCATAAATCATGTTACATTTAAAGAACAGTTAAGATTTCATCCTAATTTCTCCTAAAGTACTGGGTACTATGTAATGAAACCGATATCAAACCAAATAATAGTATAAAAGTTAGGTAAGGAAAGAAAATATTTTATGTTCCTGTTTGTTCACTAGTTAAAATGGCAACACAGAAAAGCTGAGGAACTCTTGTGGAAGTTGAGAAGGATCTTTTGATCATTTGAATTCTACAGCCTCTTGCAAACATGACTGACAGAGGAGATAAAAGTTCACAGTCATGATTTAAGCATAAGGAGCAAAGTAATGAACAGGGACTTCTGCAGAAGAAGATGTACACCAGCACTTAGTCTGACAAGACCTCACTTTGGTCTGAATTATTCTTGATCATGTTGTAAGAAGGCCACTCAAAACAGATATACTGTCTTAAAGAGATCTTGAACAAACTCCTACTTTCCTTTCTTCTAAGTGACTAACCTTTCAACAGGTCTGACAGTGAAGGATACCTTTGTATTTACTGCAAAATGCTAAAAAATTATGCTGTCATGCAAACATTGAAGCAATCTTTATATGTGTAACTGAACTTTTAGCATTTGAAAAGTACAGTGGGCTTTTTGCTTTATTCAGAGCATAGCAACTATAAATCTGAAAATAAAGTAATATAATTACAAAGTATAAAGCAAACTAAGAAGTAAAGAAAGTAAATAAAATATTTAATAAAGAAAGTATAAAACTATAAAGAAAGTAATTGCATATTTTTTCCCCTTGAAAGGAACTATAATTGTAAACAGAGTTCTTCCATACTCTAGACAAGTGATGTCAGTCATGATAGGTTTCTGTATTTATGCTCTTCAACTAGGCTTTAATCACTCTGCAATATATTTGCAAAGAAATACAATGGTAATTCAATGTCTAAATAGAGTCAATGCTTTAGATGCTTAGTAGTTGTGATGGAAACAGTTACCTCTAACACATGCATGAGCAAGATTATGTGCAATCACATAATGCCTGATACATAGATGTGTACGTATTTTTTACTAAAATAAAAGTAAAATGTAATACAGTCTCTCTCTAGATTATAAAAGCAAGTGTGGCAGTTTTAAAGAACCATATTATTTGATAAAAATTCTAAAGAAGAAAAATTACTGAGTGAAATATGGATTTTAAATTAAGATGTTTTAATTCTTAAAATAATTTATAGCTGCTTTAATTCAACAATGCTATAAATCCTTGGACTAGATAAAACCTTGAAAGCCAAGCCATATAATATTTGACAGAAAAGGTGAGTCAACCACTACAAGTATTGTTTCCCACTTTCTCCTAACTCATGCTGAGTTTGGGCTGAAAACAGCTGTTCTGCTAATAGCAGTTGCACTAAGGACAACACATGTAACAAGGCGGGGATATTTTACATGCATCAGTACTTTAGAAACAGGTGTCTACATTTGTGTTTTAATCATAGGTCTCTAAAAAAGAAATGAAGGCATTATTATCTTCCATTTTACTCATGGAAAGCTGAGTTAATCTGATTTTCTGAAGGCTTACTGCTTTTAAAGATTCAATAAGAAAATTAACATTAAATACATTTTTTCCATATTTTTCACATATCCAGAATTTTTCAAGTATTATTGCAGCCTGTGCTAGGTCACTTACATGGAACCTGAAAGGACTGAATCATATGGCTTTCCTTTGTCTGTGTTACAAACTATACTCCATATTCTGACTTCTGGTTCATGGGTGTAAAATTTTTCTATCTAGCCAGTCTATACTACTCCCTTTCATAATACAGGACAAAACTAAGAGGTTATATGTGCCTATAAGTGCTAAGTAGAAAAAAAAAAACCTATCTTCTAGAGTTAGGATGTGTAAAACTGAAGACTAAAAATACGTGATCACTTACATCAAGACTTTTATACTCCTATACAACTGGCAGAATAAATGTATAAATGATCACCGTGAGAGCAGCATTACCTAATCTCAGGAGAAATGATTCAAGAAAATCTATGTGGTACTCTAACACTGTAAATTTATTATTTTTTATTATTACTATTGTTATTGAACAAACAAACAAAAAGACTTCAAATGGGAAATGTTAAAATATATTTGGACAGGCGTGCATTTGTTAAGTTAGGAAAGAAAGGTCACATTAACAGTTCAGTTTTGCCAAACTACTCCTAGACAACCAATATAATGTGGTAAGAAATGAACAAAACCAGAGCTTTGATGCATAACAAAAAATCAGAAAGATGAGAAAAAGCTGCTAATGGTATTTTAAACATGGCATAATGGGATTTCTTGAAGGACTGTGATATACCAAAATATACAGTGCAGTGCTTCTAGACATTATTGTATGATAGATTTTTATTAGTTAAGATATCATCTCAGAAAGCAAGATATGATAAGGTGCTATTTCAAAACAGCAGAAGTTAAATTGAAATCTGAGTGTTAAAAATCTTAAAAACTTTTTTAACGCTGCTGCTTACGTAGCTCATATCACAGTAAGAACATGAAAATAGTATTAAACATATGTTTGGGGATACAAAGTGTAACTGAGGATGGATGACACTAAAGTTTGAGAGCTGACATAGAGTACCATCGTATATAATCTTTTATTCAAGGACAGGAAATGTTCAAGGTACATGAAGAGAAGTCATGGAGCTATTACCTGTAATCACAGATTGAGTCTGATATAAGGAATCTCTGCATGATATTTACCATCTCATGGAAAGAAATAACAGAAAGGAATGAAAACATGATATGATTACCTTAAAAAGTGGAAGATACTGTAATGTATATGCTCAATCCAGCAATAGTCTATGTGTGAATTTTGCCCAATGCAGGAATATTAGATGTCTGAAGCCTGCCCTGGATAACTGAAAAGGTAGAAGTCTCATGGGAGCTGCTATACTGATCGATCTATCGATCGATCGATCTATCTACCTACCTACCCACCTACCTACCTACCTATCTACCTACCTACCTATTTAACTACCTATCCATCTATATTTAGTAGAGAGCAATACAAAAAAGTAAAGTTCATACTTTTTTTGTGTGACTTGGTTAAAAATCCAGGTGAAACAACTTCATGTTGTTATATAAATTTGTCAGTAAGATTATAAGGAAAAAAAAAAAAAGTCCTTATTGATTCTGAAAACCTTGTGTAAATACAATGTTATTAGCTTTTTACAAATAAAACTAAAGACTAGTATGAGATTGGTGATGTGAATCACACTTCTAGAAAACAGAACAGTGATCCTGGCTGAGGAATTCAGCACCTTTGACCACTCATACAGACCTAAAAAAGCTATGAATACTGTAAACTTCCTGGTCCTTCCTGTAAGAAATAGGACCATGCTTTTGAAATGTTATCTAGAACACAACTGGTTAACTGTTTAAGGGAAATATCTTACACAAATAAATAAAATTGAGAGAACTAAGGAAGCAGGTGGAAAAGAGTAACAGAAGCATATTATTTTTTCTTGTCTCCAGGAAACATAAAATTATGGGTTTGTTTACTAATTTGTATCCAGCCCCCCAAAAGCAAAGATTTATTGATTTATTAATGATAAATACAGAAGGGATAAGTTATGAACATCCTTACGTATCTAAATCCCAGTCTAATGGACTTCATTTATTTAATTCTAATCTGAATGAGAGTGTATTGTTGTGGGAAATTATGGATGCTTTGCTGTAAAATTTACAAGTGTTTAAGAATTGTCCAAAGACTTGGTTAGCTGATGCATCAGTTATTTATACTTTTTATAAAATCTTGTATCTTTAAGTTTTATCTAGTTTCACTCTCAAAATATTTGATTATATTGTAACCTAGGGTTTAAATAACTTTCGTATCAGCTTCCTGCAATCAGGTGTATGCTTCCAGACTAGATCCTAGTCATGGCCTCTTCTTTTTGCAGCATCAACCAGAATTAATTTCTTGATATTTACCATGAAATTACAAGTAATTTTATAACTGACTGTTTTACAGTAAATATACACCACCAATTGCAGTAAATTTACATCACCAATAATGTTTATTATCATTAATTAGATGTCAACAGTCTTTTCCTGACTTGTCATGAAATTGATTTTTGTGTAATATGAATATATCACTATCTACCTTTTATATAAAGTCTACAACTTTTACAGATAAATTTAGCTTTTCCATTACTTCATTACTGCAGACAATTCTGTTACTACACATATTATAAGCGTAGTGTTTACTTTGCAAAGTCAGAATTCTCTTTGTTACTAAAATATCTAGGCATGCTTGGATAGAATTCAATGATTCAGTTCAAAGTGAGATATTTACATGTAGAATCCTATATATGAGAAGTGTCTAACTTCTTCTTATAGTTACCACATCCAATCAGTAGAACCGATGCAGTGATTCTCTCCTGAGAAGCTAGAAGTCAATTGACTAAACATAGGCATCTAGTGATGTTTCAAAATAAGGGTATTTGATACATTTGAGAAAGGGACAGTAGGATTAGCTATTGGGCATCAAATGTAATACCAGGACATTTCAAAGAACCTTAAACAACTGTGCTTGAATATAGAATCCCATCCTTAGCATGTGTTTCAAGATAAACTGAGCTAGTATCACAGTATCACAGGGTATCACACTATCACAGGGTGTCAGGGGTTAGAAGGGACCTTGGAGATCTTTGAGTCCAACCCCCCTGCCAGAGCACGATGTCTTTCTCTATTTACTGCATTGAATAGGTATTCAATTCCCTTGCCCACAAACAGACTGTAGTAGCATTCAAAATGCCCAGTTGTAACCTGCCTAGCCACAAGCTGCCACTCCACAAAAGCATGGGTCTCCTATAAAGTTCTGCTAGTCCTGTATAGACATACTAAATAAATTAGGGCAACACAAAGGGCTGTGGATGTCTAGTTTTAAATAAATAAATTGAGCTATGTATTTCCACTGAGTATCATGGAGGTTTAGACTTCTATCTCACAGAGGATCACAGCATCAGGATCCAACTCAAGCTTTGATACAAACTCCCTGCTGAGCCAAATCAGTCTCCTGATCTATCTACTTGTATTCCTGAGTTTCAGGATAGACTTGTCTTGCACTTGAAACATGCTGTCCTTAAAGACCCAATAGCTTTCCTGCCCTCCTTTGCCATTCAGAGATGCCTGCCTTGAGATCCTGACTACTGGTTCCCTGAATAAACCAAAATGTCTCAGAGTCTTTTTTCCATATTTTCTTCTTATTTCTGAAATGCTAGACTTAGTTCATTGGAATTGTTATCCCCCTTTCAAACCGATTATTGTTATCTGTTGAAATCTCATCTGCTTAAACATAACATTCTCAAAGAATTATCTAACGTACCACGTTACACATTGGATAAGGTAAAGAAAAAAACCTAATTTCCACATACATGTTGGCAGCATTTAATGGGTAGCATTGATATTTTAATACGAAGTCTCTCTTTCATCAGAAGCATATTCAATAAGGGTAAAAGAGTCTAGTGAAATAAGAATAAACTGGTTTTCCCTTCCCATTGAAGTGGCTCTAAGCCACTTTGGTAAAATTTGTAGTTAGGAACACTGTCTCTTAAAAATGTGTAATGTTAAGCTTTTGTAAGGTAATGACTCAATTAGCTTACAATTAATGACACCGTAAGAAACACCTTGAAATGTAAACATTTATGTAAGGATCTGGAAATCTTATGAATGTGACGTGTCATTCTCTCTGTCATCTGAGAAACCTTATGATCAACAGCATATATTTTATCTTCTGAAGAGGAATAAATCATTGATGTCTTAAAAACAAATCATAACTGTGACATAGTTGGTAATTTCTGCAGTTTCTGCTGCAATTGTAACTTCATCACAGTTCTGGGGCAGAAATGTCTGGGGGGTTTATACACATATGCATATACATATGTGCATATATGTATGTTTAGAGAGGTATGTGGATATATACATATATCTCTATATGGACATACATAGACTATTAGAGAGGAGTTTTTGTTATTTGGGTTTTAGAATTTTTGTTTGTTGTTTCTTTCAAATAAAGTGCAATTGTGTACATATTGATCCAGTGCATCTTTTGCTGACAGTTGTCAGACTTATTGGGTGATACACTGGAAAAAAAGTAACTTGAGAATTCTTAACTGAAATGCAAGAGACACAGTTATGCTAAGGCAATCATAGAATAATACCACTGTTAAAAGGAAGGTTGATAATTAAAACTTAGTCTTCATTTTCCATTGCCATGGTTTAATTAATGGATACCAATCAGAATATGGAACAAAGAAGATGAAGGCAACATCCCAGTGTTAATGATGCCATAATCTGGAAATATAGGATAAAGAGTTTATACTATTTTTATTTTGCTTTTAAGTGCATCTGGTCAAGCATGAAATATATAATTATCAGATACCTAGTGGTCACCAGAGACTTGACAACCTAAATTACTTAGGTCTAATGAAGATAAATAGCATTCTAGACATGGACACAACTACATACTGAAGAGAAACTGACACTGATGCTGTTTCCAGGCAACTCATCTCCCCATGCAAAACATGTGTTTTGTATGATTTTACTGTATATGTATCCAGAAAAAGATAAGGCCAGGGGAATGGGGCGTGGGGGAGACACTAGTATTCTCTTTCCCTGTATTACCACTGCATAGTAATGTATCAGAAAAAAAAAAGTGTTCATTAAAATAATTTTACTATATTCTTAAACATGGTTGTTTTTGGGGTTTTTTTGTTTTTTTTTGTTTTTTTAAATGGGTCATATATAAAACAAGGTAGGAAAGCACAGACACTTCTGATGGGTTTAAAATAGTTAAATTGTACATTTTCATTGAATAATGATGCTTTATTTGGGGATATATATTGGTATCTGGGCAATTTTATTGACATAATGCCAATCATCATCTGTAAGTGGATGGAATCACATTTTATTGCTTTCAGTTCAAACAGTAAGAATAAAGGATTCAGCTCTATCTATTTATTCTGACAGATTTTTGTTCCTTTTTGCATTCTCTTTCTCTTATTACAGAATAGGTCCGTGATAGTTCTTTTTAAGTAGGGTCTTCCTAAGTGCTATACAAGTACCATATAAGCATCATAATTAAGAATTATTTCTAACAAAGCAAAATTGAATTACCATTAAGAGAAGTGCATAGATCTTAATGATATTCTAGTAAAGCTCAGAAACCCATCCTGTAACGGTCATTTCTCTAAGAGTCTGCTCTCTTACGTTTTCTTAGTTGTGCTACAACATCCCTGACTAATACACACTCCAAGAAGCACGAAGAGTGTTTACTGTAAAGGAAGATGCCATTTTGTATTTCATTTTACAGTTTGTTTGTGTTATAATCTACCTTCATGTACTTTGTTCCTACAGTTTCACATAGCTAGTTATGAAAACACTAAAGTTCTAGAAAGGCATCAACTTACTATAGTGTAACAAATACAGTGAATTTAAAATTAGTTCAATAGTATACTTGATACAGAAATTGAATTTTTTTAATCCTAATCCTGTCTGCCTTCTAGATGATAATCATAATATTCACCATTCTTAAAATGCTAGGGGCTTGTTTCTGAATTTTATGCAACCCAGACAATGTCTTTCAGTTTTCATCACAGCTAATACTGAGGTAGATAATTGGGAAAATTCTTACTTAGCAGCCTCTAGATCAAGCAATGATATCACTTGCACTTGTTATATTTTAAAGAACCTTAATACCAAAATGGACATCAAATATTGAAAAAAAATTTTTTTATTCATTGTTGCAGTTATTGCTTGACACCATTTTAGGTATTGAACAACTAATAAGATTATCATCACTTTAAAAACACCACACAGAGCTTTGTTCAGTGCTGCATCCAATACTGGGTAGGATAATATGTAGAACTTCCTGTAACATAAGTCACTGGGTTATACATTGTGACACAGCTCTCTAAGCAAGCTGAGGATGTGGTTTTTTCCATTTCTGATATGAAAGATGGGGGTCTTACTAAGGTTTTCTATTACTTTTTCTTTTTTCTTTTTACATCTGTCTTGAAACTGTGTTCAGTAGTATAACCATAACTTCCTTTGCTACATTTTAGTCTAATGTGATACTGGATAATGCCCTTAATAATTTGCTTTAACTTTCAGTCAACCCTGTACTGGTCAGGCAGTTGGACAAGATGATCATTGTAGGTCTCTTCTAACTCCTCTCCCTCTCCTTCTCCCTCTCCCTCTCCCTCTCCTCTCCTCCTTTCCCTTTACTATTTAAATAACATGCATAATGAATTGAAACTTCATAGAAAGTTGTATATTCACTAAACCCTTAGATTCAGCAACATAAATAAAGGAAAAGATTGGGAAAAGATGGCACATAGTATTAACTCTCAGAAGTAGCAGGTTGTATGTAATTCTTTCCTTACTCCACTACTATTAAATGGAATTCTTATTGCCCTACACAGGAGTCGCCCAGGGCTCAAAATGGAAATGCTTTTTTAGTTGACCAATTTCACCTGCCTTTCTGTAAGGGATATATAAACTTTAAAGACCAAAATCAGAATGCCTATGTCAGGTATATGGCAAAAATGAGATTTAGGTGGACAGTCCTTTACTTAGAAAGTGTATTTCACAGAGCAAAGAGCAATGAGCTGGTGTTGGTTCCTTTTATGCCAGTCAATGAAGTAAATTTATGCCACTTTGGTGGGATAGGGTCTTTTTTTGCAGTCACGAGTTACTCTGCTTGAATCAGTTAGGTACATTACAAAGAAGTACGTCTTAACAGGGTTCTCTGTTGCCTTTTGTTAAGGACAATGAAAGGAATATTTAGTGCTTTTCCAGTATCTCAGTTTTCACACCTGATAATATGTCTCAATGCAACAAAAAATGCAAGGTTGGCAAGGCTAAAGTGCAAACAAGAGGTTCACATGCCTGTAGCCAATGAAGAGCATTTTCAACTGAAAACAAAACCCTGTCTCCCTGGACTTGGTATGAATTTTGTATTAAGTGGTCCCCAGATAAAATACAAAGAAAATGTTCTACAAGGAATACATTTTGCACAGATATACTCAGTGATATTAACTTGTTCAAGCTTACCCTAGCCTTTTGATTTTATCCTTTTAAAGTATGTTGGTGAAATTCATGATGGAAATTTCACACAGCAGGGTGCAGGCTTCATCATATGTTCATTTCGAATATACTTAGATCATCAATGAGATAGTAAATGCTTAATTCACATTTTTATTACTGGACTGTAACTGGGCACCAGTGAGATGAAAAGACAGGATTTTTTAATTAGGTTTTATTACAGATCATTTCAGTATCTGTCAAATACTGATAGTTTGTTCAAGCTAAGAAAGGCTTTTATTTCAGTTTTGTAATCCTAAATGCTAGAGGTTTCATTTTGTATTTAATGAAAAATGAAATATTCAAATACAGAATGGCAATGTGAAAAGAGAAATATACATAGGTATATATTTTTGCGTCACTTTAGACCTTTAGGAGACTGAATTTTGGAGGAAATGAGTCAAAGATATTTACAGTTTTGTATTATATAATTTGCCACATATTTAAACAACTCCATACTACAAACACATCTTTAAAGTGTTTCTAGGCTACTTGAAAGTAGAGTATTTGCATGAAAGAGGAAGATTCACAGAATAAAAATGGGTTAGTAGAAAATAATCCCTGGAAATTCTTTTGTCTGTTTACAACAAGCTCCTGAAAGCCCAACAGTTCTTTCAGAGTGGAGGAAACAAAACTGAGAGAGACATTTGAGTAGCCAAAATGAGCCCATCTTCAAAACAAATATAACGGTGAAGAGTCCTGGAGATGAGCATGGCCACAAGAACTGTAGGTTTTTGAGACAACACAGAAGGAAAGAAGCTGTCTTGATTTACAGAAGTCCTCCATAGGATGCATATCTATGAATTCTGCTCATAGATCCACAAACACAACGTTCAATGAAATCAAGGATCTTTGGGATTACCCAAAAATTAATAAAATTCTGGCTTATGGAATAGTTACAGTAACACTGGAGTTGTCTTGAGGGATGAACTTTTGATAGATGCTCTTCTATTTAAGCTAAAAGCAGATGAAATCAAAAAGAAGAAGATGACTGATTCTTTACAGAATCACAGAATATTCATGGTTGGAAAGGACCTCCTCTATCACCAAGTCCAACCACACCCATAGCAAAAAAAAAGACCCACCTAAAAAAACCCTGAAACACCTAAATACCTAAATCTTACTGGGATTCCGTATGAATAAGGTGCATATTTTATGAATGTTCAATGACCCAGTTTAAAACTATTTTTAATTCAGATCCTGCTTTTTCTTATGCAAGTTAACAGTAAAACAGGAATTCAGAAGAGACACCCCGAACAGAAGTGATTATAGAGTGATTTAAATAACATTTCCCATTTAAATATTTCAGTACAGTTCTGATATTAGAGACAGGGCTTAGCATATGTTAATAGGGATATATTCACATATACTTATATTGTCAATATTAACATGAACTATAGCACATTATGTCACTGGTATTTAAGCAGTGAACAATGCTGCTGGAACAAAGACTGCATAAAACCTGACACTTCTATATCTTTAAATGTAGAAAAAGGTTTTCTGGTTTTAGACTGTTTTAACTTCAGAGAAAAAGTTTATTCTTTCTGCAAATAGAAATAGCAACAGAATTTATACAAAAGCATGTTTAACATTTATATTGCTGAGGCAAGCAGGTGACGCAGATCTGTTCAGCAATACCACAGTACTGTGGTGAAAAGATTCAGTGAAAGAATTGCTTCATTTCGGTTATTAGGTATAGTAACAGCCCTCTGGAGGCTACAAGCTTAAGGGCTTAGAAATTCATCGCAATTCATAACAGGGCAGATAGACAAAAAAGAAACTTTAATATTTCCCACTTATACTTGTGTAAGTAGTGGTACTGAAGACATGTCATTCATATTAGTGTCTATTTTTTTCATGTGTTTTACTTCCTTCATCTACCTAATGGATAATTTGATAAAAATTATATTGTAATAGCTACCAATATTCCAAACCACAAAATCTATTATCTGTTTCTTAATTTCATTATATCCATTACACTATTAATTTACTTATTTAATTTTTGTGATCAAAATAGGGTAGGAATAAATGTGTGTTCAAATTATTCATTGACTGATATCTCAAAATCTCTCCTGATACTTGTTGTAATTATTATCTTTAAATGGTATTAATTTGTATTCTACATTTTATTAACTTTCTGATTCTCTATAGTTGGTTTGCCTGTTATTCTTAACATTCTTAATTATATTTCTCATTTTTATTTGTATGAGTAAAGGAAATAAAAGAGATTTAAAGTAACAATATAAATATTTAGAAACACAACATAACCTGAGACTAGCCTGTTGAAGGATGTGTATGCTTTGAGCATTTTTTGAGTATTCAAAAACCAAATATTTCATATGAACATTCAGAGTCTGTATGAAATCCATATGAGCACTTATACTACATCTATTTTTTATATGTTCTATTAAATTGAAATAGTATTCAAATGTAGTGACAAAGTGCAGTTTCCTTTAAGAGTATTTTTTAAAGCCTTGGGGGGGGTCTCATCTTTTCCTCTTTCTTATTTTGTAGATGTGCCCAGAAAAGCTATAATAATCTACCCTGCAGTTTATTTCTCTCTTACTGTACATCTGTTTCCCTTTACTTCAATAATTGCATTCTGTGTTTTGTCACTGTGTGGAAAGATTAGTGGAGGTGTTAACTTTCACACATAATATATATTAAACTTTTGCAAAAAGGACTGCAGCATATCCATTCAGAACTGTGTTTAGTTTTTTGGAGAAGGAAAGTACTACTAAAGTTAGTAAACTAACTTCAAGAAAAACTTATTCCCCTATTCACACAAATTTCTAATTATTTTCCAGACTGTTTTTTTCAATTTTGTGACAATCTACAAAAAGACTATTTCTATGAACCACTCACACTGTATAAGATAGAGAGTATGTAGAGACTTCACACTTCATTTAGAAATTGATGGACCTGTGGTATAAAAATTTTATTTAAAATATCATCTCTTTATCAGAGATTCTCAAGAATGTGGTAGTGTCTTGCTGATATTATAAAGAGGCTTAGACTACTATGCATGTAAACAGTTTTATCACAATTTTTATTAAAACATTTTTTGGTACTGCTGTAAGCTCTTAACAGAAGTTTAGCCACTGAAATTTGTAACATTATTTGCAATTCCTATAGGAAATGTAAGGGTTCTTTCCTACTGAAAGCTGAAATTAAGTTTCTTTTATGCCTTTTTCTCTTGCCCCTTTTTGTACTCTCTATCACCACCTCGCATATCCTTGATGTTGTATGAACTGCCTTAGTGGAAGAATTTAAAGATGTCACTTAAAGCACAAAATCTTGTCTTCAACAATCACTAGAGAAGAAAAAAAAATGGAGGACCTTCAGACAGATTCTTTGCGGGAAATCTACATTGTCAAGGAAGGAGCTGGAACTTGATGATTTATAGACTAAGCTCTGTAGAAAGATAAATGTCCTTTTAGTTATTCAGTGTTTCCTCTGTCTGTATGATTATAATTTGTTTTTTCCCTCATCAAGAGCTATGTGGCAGAGATTCTTCACTGATGCACACTATATAGATATACTCTACAGTTTATATCTGGATATTTTGAAATAATGTATTTGCCACCTACTGTTGAATGCCACCATTTTATTGTCCATATTTTCCTTTAAACCGCTGCCAGGATTTAGGAATCCTACTCTGATGAGAGTGCAAAAATCTGTGTTGTCAGACAGATTGCCAGTGAGCAGGCTTAGACACACTGGAACATTTCCACATGCCTAGTAATCAGGGATCTGAGAAAAACCAGCAATTTTCTTTGCCTTCATTGTGGCCACTGAATATGTGATGTCTTCCTGATGCAATTAGCTGGACAGGAGCACCTTCTCCTCATGATACTCTAACCTTTTCACTGAAGCATCATTTGTTACCATCCTAGTTAAAGAATAATGAGAATGAATTTTGCCTGTCATGAAGAAATCCTATATACACAATTAATGAACTGGCTAGTAATTAAAACTGAAACTTGTCAGACATAAGAGATATCGCAGAGTCAAGAATAATTTGAACCATATTGTTTAACAATTAGATATAGTAATTACAGTATTTCAGATGTTCATAGAGAGTATAAACCTCAAACTTTTCATGCTCCCTGTTTTTAATGCTTGAATTTAAAGTACTGTTTGATAGAAGGACATTATGCAAATATGGTGTGTGATATACGTTACAACCTTGCATCTGTCTAAAGATGACATTGCCACATCTTTCAAAAGACAATTCATCAAACTGACATTTAATAAGACATTAACAATTCAAAAACTATTCTATGCCTCACCAGTGTAATGCATGCTTGACTAATGGTTTTGCAAGAGCTGCAAAGGCCTATTCTTTGTTGCAATGCTAATGAGAAATTAAAAAAAAAAAAAGTTGTGCCATCAGTAATTAATTGAATCTATCACAAAAAATGTCATACATACATTGTTAAAAATATCTCCTAAAGAGTGTTGTGAAATTCAGTTTGTTTTATAAATCATAATTTTTCTATTGTATTCTATGTTCACTCATATATAACATCCCAGATTTCACCTCTTTGCACTACTTCTCTCTGATTTTTAATTTACTTTAAGATTTCCTT
The DNA here is from genome assembly GCA_024605025.1 of Megaceryle maxima. Taxonomy (NCBI): domain Eukaryota; kingdom Metazoa; phylum Chordata; class Aves; order Coraciiformes; family Cerylidae; genus Megaceryle; species Megaceryle maxima. The sequence continues at coordinate 8,322 of JANHGN010022140.1, read as the reverse complement.
TCCTAAAAAAATAATATAAACTAATATATTTGATGAAAAACCATGGAAATTCTTGTTCTTTACCCGTCCTCAATGTCAAGACATTCTTTGCTTTGTAAATACTGAGCAACACACTATAAGACCATGGTCAAGTTATTCATAACCAGCATTTAATTTGGTTAATGTGTTCAAAGAATGTCCTTATTGACCTTTAGGCCAAAAATACACAGTTGCATATATAGCTATTTCTGATACTTTCTTATTTTCTTCAAAGTAAAGAAAGACATTAATAAGGTGTGACTGTTAATTTTGAAGGCAACAATGACCTCTTCTAAGAACCCAGTTGTAGTGTCTCTGTATTTTGGAATTCCTGAACAATCTCTTATTCTCAAGTTTTTATTGCTTGTGCTAGATAAATAATTTTACCTTTATTCACCTCATACTAAAGAAATTAATTGTAGACCTAACTGCTAATGATAAAAGATCTATATTTAAAACACCAATCATTGATAATGGCACATTTTAGACATTAAAAAAAAAAATCCTCCCCCACCAAAAAAACCACAACCCCACAATTTAGAAACAGACCTAGGAAAATCCACATTATTTGCACTTGTGTAGTGCACAAATTAATGAAGTAACTGAAAATGAAAAGCTTATTTTGTGCGTGTGCATTTCAAAAGGTTTTGTTATTTTAGATTCTAAGAATTGCCTTTCACAGTATTCAGTTCAGCTGATTTTTAATTAAACATTTTATTGTATAATTTTGAAATTTTATCAGTAAAGGAAAAAAATATTCCAATTTACAGTGCTTTTATAATGAAGTAGGGGTTTACACTTCCACACTGTATAAAATATTTGACTTGGTCAAGGTCATGTACACAGGGACTAATTCCATGACTTAGAAACTTGTCCAGAAATGTTTCATTTATTCAGAAAGCAGTAGTGCTACAAAGAAATCACAGAATGCTTTTGGTCACTTGTGCTTGGCAACTGTGAAATGTTACCCACATAGTTATATAAGAAAAAAATAATCTCTTTCTCAATTTATTCATGTCTTTTCTGTATAACTCTTCTTTCAGATAAATTACATTTTAAACAAAGATGGTAAAAAGCACATAGAAAAATAAAATATTTAAGTATTTATACACACCCACAGTCAAAATTGGATATTTAATGTATTTTTTTCCCTGTTCAATCTACCAGTTACTAAGTCTGCAGGCAAAGCATAGGCAAGATTCTGGAGGAGAATATCATGCTGACAGTAGAATCTGGAAATATAGTAACTTCTAAGTTCCCTGGATTCTGTTATATCACTGGGATTTTTTAACTTTACTGTCTCTTAAAGACTCCAAGCTACAAAATAAGTTTTGAAGAAAAGTGAACTATGTAACATTGCACCTTAGGTAATGTGAAACTTACTAGCAAGTTCAAATAATTTTCTCCAGATGGTTCTCTTGAAATCAATTTCATTTGTTCCAAGGGGCTACAAGAGCAACAATTACTGAACTGCAGGATCAGGAGGAAAACGTGAGATCAGAGAAGAGGATATATGATTAAGATGTGAAAGACTCATGTTTTCTATGATAGAAAACTGAAGCTCTGTTTTCCCCATGCTAAGATAACTAAGATAGAAGATGACAAAGGCTCTATCAGTAATGATTGTAACTCTAACTGTTCTTCTATTTTTCCTTTCCTATAGTGTTTTATTTTGGGTCTTCTATTGAAACTACAAGACAACAGGAAAAATAGGACAAAAGATATTTTACTCTTTTAATCTAAAACAAACATTTTCTTTATCTTTTTAGGTGAACTTAGCAGAGGAATGTAAAACAGCTTTAAAATGTTAAAAGCTCAACTAATATTAAACACTGAAACATACCTCTTGTATTCTTTAAATACAAATTCATACCCGTGTTTCACATATTGAATATAAAATCTTTTCATCTAAGTACATATAGATATTTTCACCATATCATGAATTCAGATTCCGTAAAGAAACACTTATCCACAGTATGACATCTCTGTCCGTGAACTGTATAAAACTGTTAACTTAGAAAAAAATCAAATTCATATAAACTAGTACTTTTTCTCATTCTAATAAGAGCTGCTTACACTGCTTAAGTTAATATAGTCATCTATCCCAACATAAATGCACTTACTGGCCATCACTGATAATCTGTGGCACAATGACTGACAATCTTGCAGTTTTCTAACAGAAGACATGAGAATTTGATGGGTACTTCAACAACAAAACCAAGGTCTTTCTAGGCTCTCCAAAATGAAGTAGTTCCATTCCAAAGCTTACCATGTCTTTTAAACATGAAAACCCTCCATTAAAATGTAACACTTAAAAATCTTAAACTTAAACTTAAAAACACTTATAAATCAGAAAACTGACATAAAATATTTAGTTATTTATTAGCCTCATTAAAGGTTTTATAAGCATTATGATGAAATTCCCTCTCTAGCCTTTGGAAGTTTTAATCATCAAATTCACCCATCATACACAAAAGACAAGACTTTCTCAATACTTATTTCTCGACCATATTTGAATAGAATCAGAACAATTACAGGCAAAACAAACAAAACCAAAATTAATAATAAAAGTAAAAAGATCCATACACAAACTACAAAAACAAAACAGTGGGACTCATCATTGTAATATAACATTGATTACTGAGGTACAAACGGCATAAAGATACAAAAAGATGTAAAGGTGGAAGTAACTGTGGAACTCATCCCAGTGAGCCATTAGTATTCGAAGCTTATTTTGAAGCTGTGCTACCAGAAAGCATGATTTATCTAAAACTAATCTGTATTTCAGCAACAGTCAGAGAAATAGGCACCTTCAGAGGTGATTCAGCTCCTTGAGACAGTGTTGGAGATGACTGGCTGGAATCACTGAATGTGTAAATGTCTGTGTCTGTATACTAACCAGAGGAAATCACAATGAGCAGTGCAAGCTAGAAAATCAGCTATTAGATGCAGCTTCTCTGAGGTGCACAGGACAAGGTGCAACAGGCACAAGTTGTAGAAGGAAACTATTATTAGATATAAAGAAAAAACCCTCTACACTGTGAACGATTAAGCATAGAACAGCTTGTCCAGTGATACAGTGGACTCTGTCCTTATGATATTTAAAGGTCGGCCCAAAAGGCAAAGGGAAGTCTGTCTCGGTTTAAATTTAGCCATACTTCAAGCAAGAGGTTGGGCTAGATGATGTCCTGAATATGACACCTAGATGCATCTGCCAGCCATGGTCATTTTATGATTCTAGATCTAAGGTCCCAAGTTATTTCCTATTTAGTAAGACTTTTGTTCCAATTTTAAAGCTATTGCCTATTTCAGAAAACCTAGTTTTAATAAAGTGACAGCTAACCTAAAAAAAACCAACTCATGCAAATTTCAGACAGATTATCAAGATTATTAATGTAAATTTTACAAGGCTTACAAGAATAGCAAAAGTTGGAAGCACAAAGGTGCATTCAGAAGAATAGACAAGTACAGGAAAAACATCACATTCTCAAAAAAGGAAAAATGCTTATTAAGATTTTATGAACTTCAAAAGAGATTTTATGAGGTTTAAGAATTTTAAACCCATTTGCATTTGACTTTGATCATACACTAGATTCTGCCTACGTGTATTTACTTGTATCTACATCAAATCATAGCAATGTGTTGGTGCACATCAACCTTTAGCTCAGCTGCATTTGCTATGCACCAAAGTGCTTTGTAGCTGCTTACAGTTCTGGATTTTTATTTCAAAGGACACAACAGAGTTGCATGTGTTGAAGAAAGACAGACATTTGGGTATAGGATGCAAAATGTATACTTTATGAAACATATATTATAAAAATTAGAATCCTAATACCTACTTTCTTTGTTCATTTCTGCCTTCAGAACCAGACATGTTCTCAAAGGTACAAAGGATGGTAAAAATTTTAAAAATGTCTTTCAAGTAGGAAATCTATGTGTATATAATTATTTATGGCAACTCTTAAACTACCTAGTGTGATTGAAGGTTTTAAATGCAGTTCTGAAATAGAATTGCTAATTTCAGCAAGTAAGTGGCCTCTTGCTAACATACATAAAAGTTTGATTACACCCTTGCCTCGTGGTTTATTGTACCTGAACACCTAATATAATACCACTCTTGAATTTACTGGCATTTGCTCCTTACCAAGTTCTAAGAAGCTTCTAAGGATTATATTTTTTTTTTCATATAAGTATTTACCAGAGTGAAAAGTTAAAAAACAACTTCGATTTGTCACCTTTTTTTTTTTAGTGAAAAAAGTAATGCATCATCTTTGCCTATGACATCTCTGCTTTGTGGTATCTTCAGTTTACCACTTTGCTCCTTGCTTAACTTATGTGTATTTCTAGCCCATTCTATGCCCTTTTTTCCACCTATCACCTGGGCAAGAGTGAACAGGAATTGTTAAGTTATCCTATAATGGGTCAGTTCAGAAAGAACAAATAACTCCTGAGCTCCTGATGTAGTTTTACTCTCAATATAGTATATACTTTTCATTCTACCCACCTGTGTATTTTATAAAATTGGAACCATATACTGGTTTGGAGCTCTGTACTTCTGTGTTAAATTTGGGTTAAATCAGCCAGCAGGTAAAATGCTATTAATGAAACTGGGCTAAAAAGTAGAAGAGATAAAAACCATAAATTTTGTGGATGTTCAAAATAATATCTCCAGCATTCAAGCTCCTAGATACTTTGTAAAATATCTTCCTAAATTATCTTTAAATAAATAATACAATCAAATTGCCATGATTTAAATCATAAAAGAAAGTCTGAGGGGACTGGACTCAGCTTTATGAATTTCTGCTGGCTGAGAAAATTGAGCATGGCTAGTCTGTAATTGCTCTGAGAATAGGATCTTTTAAACACAATCTTTTTTAAGAAAGAAAGGGGCACAATAGTAAAAGGAATATTAGCTATAAAATATTTTTTATATATATTCAATTGGTTTTGAATTACAGCTTGGTTTTTTGAGTGTAAAATTCAGTGCTTTTTCATGAAAAGATTTAAATTCTCAAACTGAAGAAAAACCAAAATATGTGAAATTAGATAATGAATTGAATTCAAACCTGACACTAAAGTTGAATTAGAACTAGATGAAAGATGAATTTGGATGCAAAATAAGGCTAATATTTGAATTGAAGTGCTTCCATAAATTTATGAAGTTATATTTACTGACCAAGAATGTATTGTCCTAAACTCCAAAGCTGAGGACATAGACAGGACCTTCAGGATATGATTTTATGCAACAACTATTCCCGTTCTGAAGTGGGAATCAGCTGACAATGAATTTTGGAACTGAGATATTTCTCTGAAACAAGGGAATTCCCTGCACCAGGACTCCATGGAGCTGCTTTCCATCAGGTCAACACCTAACTTCTACCGGTCTGTGGGTGAATGAATCTTGTATTAGTATGACAGTGACTTTAACAAAATGATTTCTGGGAGTTGTGGCTTCTACTTTGAGAATAACAGGGTCCCTCCCCACTAGCACTTCAAACGTGAATCTTATTTTGTGATACTACTAAGTGTAGATAAAACAGATATTACAATACCAAACCTGCCACCACAACACTCTGAAACAAGCTTGCACTTGAAATAGAAAATCTTCTGCACCTGCCTGTTGAGATACTCATCAGATAAAAGAGACATCAACATATTTCTGGCTTGATTGTTGGGATGTTTACTTTCAAAATAGATGATACAGATGTCAATCCCTTGGACTAAAGGACACCTATAGATTTTCCAACTCCTGGGCAATTTGTCTAACTATGCAGCCCTACAAAAAAGGACTGTTGTGCACAACAGCACAACATAAAGCTGTGCTTCCAAAGTAGAGACTAATTCAGCTATACGACACGAACTATATAGATACCTAAGCACACGGAAATATTTTCAAGTCTCAGAAGTTACACTGCACATCAGTCTTACATCTGCATTGAGATACCAGAGTTCATTTAAGGTAAAATTGTGAAATATACACCTTTCTTCACTCCAGAACAATATGGATGGGATTTCTTGTAGTGAAAGGCCCAAAACTGAACACAGTATTCAAAGTATGGTCTTGAATGTTACAAGAATGCCTCATATTTTATCACAGAACAAAACACTCTCATCTTACCATTTTTTTCAGAAAGACAGTGAGCAAACAAAAGTCATCCTAATGAAAGACAGATCTGAAATGCTTAAAGAAGCAAATGCCAGTATTTTCAATTTCATTTGGTGGGTACTTCTAAGATGGAAAACTATGAAAAACAGAAAGATTACCTTCTTGTGGAAAATGTACAGAATCACTGAGGGTAAGAGAACACATTTTTCTTTCTTAATGCTATAAATTATATCATTATTTTCCTCTGTTTTTTTTTTTTTATTATGCTTTTCACAGCAGAACTCATAAAGCCCCTGTTAGCTACTAACGTACTAGTGTTAGGGCAGACTGATATAATTAGCTGTTTCTTTGGCAAACAAAATAGGAACAAGAGAAAAAGCCATTTCCCTCTTGGTTAGAAGTAATTAAGTATCCAAAATATAGATATGCAGACATTTATCTGGGGAGATCTTAATTGATTTCCAAGACATATTAAAGACAAAAGTTCTCCATCTTGGTGCAGAGGATGAATACTGCAGTTCAGAGAATCATAAAATCACAAAATCACAGAATCACAGAATGGTAGGGGTTGGAAGGGATCTCTGGAAATCATCTAATCCAGCCCCTGCCAAAGAAAGTTCACCTAGAGCAGGCTGCCTAGAACCTCATCCAACGGTTTGAAAGTCTCCAGAGAAGACGACTCCACAACCTCTCTGTACAGCCTGTTCCAGTGCTCTGTCACCCTCACATTGAAGAAATTTTTCCTTTTGTTCAGATGGCACTTCCCGTGTTCCAGTCTGTGCCTATTGCCTCTTGTCCTGTCACTGGGCACTACAGAAAAGAGACTGGTCACATGCCTTGACAACATTTATAAGCAGTTGCTCACATTTGCTCACGTCTGAAGGCCAGTTTGTACATAGATAAGAACTGCTAGGTAAAATGCAAATGCATAAATTGTATGATGACAGTAAAGGTACTTCAGAGGGCTATGTTCCTGTGTTCAAAGGAGTTTTCTGACTAGCGTGAAAAATCCCATCCTTCTCAATCCTTAGAATGAAAGTGCGTATTCCAGTGTGTCCTCTCCATGTCACATACAGGAAGGTATACATGAATCATCTGAGAATTTAAATCATTCAGGGAGTAGGAACAGGGAAGAAAATTATTATGTATTGTAATATCTCTGGCTGGTTTATGTTAGGGAAATGCAAGCAACAAACGGAATGCAGTATTTATAAGTAAGTCTTCAATACTTATTACTTTTATGGTAGATATTTTAAGACATTCCAGACAAAATTAGACTATATGGTGCTAGGTATTAGATAAGTTATGACTAAGAACCTACCTCATTGAAATTTACAATCTAATTATAATAGAAAATAAATGCATATACTGTCCTGTAACATGTAAATTGTGGATCTTGCTTTATTCTGCCACATGTCATAATAGGCTGTATATTTTTTCCCAACTACAGGTCTTAAAAAAAATAAAGTTGTAATTAGCCTGGCATTGAAGGTACTATTTTAGAGAAAGGACAGACTATTAATACACTGATGTTTTTTTTGTTTTTTTTTTCTGCTTTACCATCAAATTTAATAATAAAAAATAAAGAATTGAGAAAGGAAAGGACAATATAGGGAAAGGAAGAGAAAAATATATCCTCTGAATTCTTTAAATGAATATTCAACTGAGTCAAAATGAAAGAGAATAATAGGAAATAGAAATGCTTCACTAATTTCTGCTGGAAGACAAAAGGACACATAAAAGTTAACTTTGGATTAGAACTAGATATAATTTTTTTTTTCCTTTTTTGGAATTATAACGTTTCAACAATCCTCTTCATATACCATTTGAAAAAATGCTAAACTTAAATCCAAAATAATATCTTTTTCTTAATAAACGTCACAAAGACTTTGTAAAACACAATTATGAACGAGTCAAAATATTATCATCCTAGTTGTTGTTGCTTACAAAATGCAGAATCAAGTGAATACATCAGATAAACTTAGTAATGTAAAGATTTTGTGATGCAGGGTATCATACCTATCTTCCAGTGTCAAGAACTGTGAAAGAAAAAAAGCAGTACCCAAATTCTTATATTTCATTTCAAATGAAATGTTGTACAGCTTCACAAGTAAGTAATTGACCTTGGGAATAAGACCAGCAGTGAAATTGTGAGTGTAGCACAAAAAGGGTAGAATGTCAGGAACTGTGAATTTCTG
>JANHGN010022139.1:0-14164 GCA_024605025.1 Megaceryle maxima | reverse complement strand
AAAACAAACCCCAAACCAAAAAACAAACAAACAAAAAAACCCAAAAACCTTTTTTTTTTTTTTTTTTTTTTTCCCCCCCAACTGTTTGTTGTGAAGAGAACACTAAATCACTGCTCTGCAGGGTAGTTAATAATCCAATAGAGACCAAAGCAGGTTTTGTTAAATCTTTGTGATTCCCGGGGGAATATAAACTATGGTTGATCCAATGGTTGCCGATATTTACAAGCACAATCTGGACAAACGTGTATATGTGGTCATCCCGATTCTCCAGAGTCTGTGAGAGGAAGAAACTCCCTGGAGATGATGTGCAGTGTGCTTATAAAAACAGGCTGGAGTCTCGCTGTGAAGTATTTGAATAACAAGTTCCTGTAGTAACTAATTAATGCTAATCATTGATGAATGGCTTTACTGTAAGTGGATATTGAATTAGTTTGTATGTTTTCATTAAATGCATCCACCCTTCAAGGTGTACCTCTGACTTCAAGTGTTCAAGAGACTGGTAATTTTCACACTGTCTTTGATTTTGTGTGAGGTATAACCAATCTTTGGTATGTTATATGACATCAGCAGAATACTGATGTGATTCTGTAGAGGTGTGCATGAAAATCATACATAGCTCCACAACTTCCTTATTCATTTACAGTGTCTTCATATTTAATCAGTGAACTTGTGTGTCAGATCTCATCTTTGCAGGTCATTTGACTAAACAAACTGACTCTTTTATTTAGATTCAGCTAAGGTCCTAAAAATTAACCTCTGCTTATTAGTCCAAATATAATTATCTCAAATTGACTGTAGAGGACTTAGTTGGTCAGTATGTGCAAAAACTTATTTTATTTCTTCTACTTAGCTTTACTTGTCTTTTCTACTATGTGTTATATTTATATGAGTGCGTGCTTGCTTGCTTGCTCTCTGTTATAGTTTCATTAAGAGGTATATGCCCTTTTAGTAAGACAATGTAAGATGATAGAGGTTGCCTAGAATTACATGTCAGAGGGGAAAAATGATAGTTAAACTTTTTATTTTTAATTTTTGTCCAAATATATGTAATTTCTCTATACCACTTCTCATTTGATTTGATTACTCTATAACTTTGCTTTTATATAAGTGTACAAAGTGCTAAATACAAAACATTTCTTTTTCTTCAATAGTCAGGACAAAGAATCTTTGTTTCTGTAACATGGACACCATTAGAAGAAGGAAAAGTCAGAGAACTGGTAACTTTTATTATTAATGGCATTGTAAAGCATCAAGCTGTGCTCCTGGGTGTTGCCGAGCAACCAAGGAAGAAAAAGGTACGTGTTTATTATTCTTAATTCTATTACGTTGACATAGCTGACACAGATACTGTTTTTATTAATAGAAAGTTCAGTGAAGGAGAATTAAAAATGGGTAAAGGATGCTGTCTGTGGGAATGCCCATTTCCTTCAAGCTTTTTTTCATCTGGGTTGGAAAGTAGATATTGGTGCATGACAGCTTAGAGAATAAAACCTAACCAAAATAGCTGTTTTCAAGCATGGAATTAACTTATGGTAAATCTTGGACTAGGTGTTCTTTTTATAGTATTTTTAGGCTTTGAATGTGTATGCTAGTAGTGTTTGCTTGTACACATAACTATGTAGAAAATCAGCATGCTAACTCTTATATATGGTTCTTTTTCAGAAGAGTCTTTGGGATACTATAAAGAAGAAAAACTCCCCAGAAACATCTGCTTCAATCAAAGTTAATAAAAGTACTTTGAGAGTCAAGAATGTTAATAAAACCTTTCAAGTTTCTGAGAAGGTGGACAGACTTAGAAGTCCACTTCAGCCATGTGAAAATCAGAACACAATGCAAAATAGCATCTCTCCAGGAAATGACTCTCTCGTTGGCTCAGAAAATAAATTACCAATATCTCCTATTGCACCAGTGCTAGGGGAGCATCATAATACTGTTTGCACACCACTTGCAATGAGAAGGTCTACTACATTCTTGGATATTGCTGCCACTGCAAATGAGGAATTATTGCCTGAAATAGACAGATGTAATGTCAAGAAACTTGTTAATGAGCACAGTGAATTAAAATCTGAAAGTGCATACAGTTGTTCTACTGGATTGGCACAACTGCCAATTTCAAACAGTGAAGTAGTTCTTAATTGTACACTTTCACCAGTTTGCACTCCAGAACGCTTGGTATCTGTGCCTGTTGTAAGTGCAAGGAGAATTTTAAGTCCCGATTCTTTTGTAAATGACTGTTACCAAGTGGATATAGATAAAATTGAAGAGTCTGTTCCAATTCTGTCACCTGATCAATTTGTGAAAGACAGCTTGTCATATAAGCAATCAAAGACTCCTAAACATGAGTCAGCTTTAATATTGTCTGCTGCAGAGACTTACATTGTAAAGAAATTCCTGCCTTCAAAATGGAAAAAAAATGGAGATCTAGAGACAAAACCGTATGTTAATTTAGAACACAACATAAATGAGTTCTCTGATAAGTATAATGGAGAATCACAGGTTCTTCATTATGATAAACCCAAAGAAAATCACTTCAGTTTTCCTGCTACAGAGGAACTTCAGACTCAAAATTCTTTTCAGAGAGAGCAACCAAAAAAGCGTCCAGTTCTTTCTGCCACTGTCATAAAAAGTAAGCTTCATGCTGCTGAAGAGAGAAGAATGGAAACCCAGCCAAAATCTAAAAAATGCCTTAGTAAAGCAATAATGGGATGTGCTAATGTGGTGCCTGTACATACAAAAGCAGACATTTCTAGACACCTTCCTGTTATAGGTCCCACTTCAGCTGAAAATAAATCTAACAATGACAAAGTAAACTCTCCTCCTACTGGATCAGCTCCTTTCTGTCGTAAGAGGAAAAGTGATATATATGTAGAAAATAGAGTTACAGCTCCAGCATATGTTGAAGAAGTGGAAAGAAAAAGAGCTCTTACATCTGGCATGGACAATAAACCCCATACTACTGTGAGACCATCAGCCTTCAAACCCACAAACCAAGAGAGGGTAGGACAGAGAAGGAGAGCTGGTGAGCAGTATTTCCTTCATTGACCACTTTCTGAAAGATGCCTTTGGGAAATTTATATAGTAAACCAAACTGTCTAGCCTAAAAATACTTTAGTGTCTCTTGATCCTAGTTGTGAAACACAGAAATGATGACAGCATTGAGTTACATCTTGACAATTTTTCTTGAGAAATACAATCTGTTATTCTTTTAATTGTACAGGTGTTGTCTCTAGGCTTCAGGAAAAAAAAAACATATTTCACTACTAAAAGTTTACTTTGAAATACTTATTGTTAATTTAATCCATTTGAGATTCAACTTAATTAAAAATTATCAGAATGTCTATTAAAATTTATTAGAAGTGCATGAGAAAATGAAATGGCTGCTTCACTTCTCGAGAAGTAAATGTTCTTTGGAAAGTGCTATAAAGCAAAGCAGGAGAGTGCAACCTGTAGTTTATGATCTAAATCTTTTTTTCTTTCTGAAGTACCATCTTTTCAGGGGGTGTCAGGCAGCAACTACAGTCCATCTGCAACAGCATACTTTTATAATTCTTCATTTGGTGTCAACAAAATGTGATAGATCTGTGTACTTTTACAGAGGAAGCCTAGATCTGCATTTTTTCATTGTGCTTTAAAGTACTTCTACTGCCATGTGGTAGATAATACTAGCTACTGCCTTGATGCCTAAACTAACAGAAGTCAGGCTGCTATGACATGAGTATCAATCTAGTATGAAATATAACTGGGAAGAGGTGTGTCAATCCCTAAAATTCATACCTCTTACCCAAGATGTTTATAAAATACACACCTTAACATATTCCAAGGAATGTTTTTACCAATTAGCTTGGTGTTTCTGGCAATATGATAGTGAATAGTAAACAATACATTTCCTTAATGCATGGAACACTGAAATTGACAACTGTGTTGCCCTTTTGGTTGTAGTCAAACTGTGCTTTACTCTTTCCATCAGCAGGAGATTACTGGTATTTTGTATGGGTTCATGGAGAATTACTCTTGTTTCCATGCTTTATAAGCAATATGAGCATTTATACATTAACTTTCACTGACATGTGGTGTTGGTAATTATGTTTTAATGCTTTTAGGTTCTTCACTTCAGAAAGCATCTAAAGCTACTAAGAGAATTAGTAAACCCATCCCTGGATTGGCTCAGTCTCACCTGACATTTGTGAAACCACTGAAAACAGGTAGGCAGACTTTTGGCATTTAGTAGAATTGAATGTCCCAATTGCTGTACTGATAGTGATGGTAAGACCCAACTGGTTAACGTTGAGATGAAATAGAAGATTGTACCTACAATGAATCAATATCTAGTAGGAAAATATATGTAACCTTTCATGCTCTGTTTTGATTACTCAAAAAAAATTCATTGCAGCACATGGCCCACTGAAGATAAATGGTTCTTCTAGTTTTGCTTATCAGTGTAAAAACTACATCAGAGATATGTTACCATCTGATTGATGGTTATTAGTGAAATACTTCTTCCCTCTCTGATAACATTCTAAGATAACCATAGAATACCTAAGTGGTGAATTTTTTTTTACCAAAAAAAATACTAATTTTGCCGAGCTAATATTCCTAAATTGATCTGATCAGAAGATTGCATCTATAAAAAGGTTCTTCCTGCATATAAGTCATCTCAACTTGGTTTTGTCTCAAGATGTGTACTGCAAATGGTCTGGGTTCAAGACATTTTGTCTTTGTTGTAGTGCTTTAGTAACTTAATCTGTGTTTTGGGGCTGAAATTTATGTAATGGTGGCTGATCTGCAAGTCATTGAAGATTCTAACAATCTGCTTCTTTCTGCTATGGATGTAAAGGTAGTGTCAAACATTAATCCTTTTCATGACTAAATGTATATTGGTTATCAACTATTTCAAGAACTGCAGAGACTTACTTTTTTTTTTTTTTTTTTTTTCTTTAAAAAAAAAGTCATCCCAAGGCACCCAATGCCTTTTGCTGCTAAAAACATGTTTTACGATGAACGTTGGAAGGAAAAACAGCAACGAGGTTTCACCTGGTGGTTAAATTTCGTACTTACCCCTGATGACTTCAGTGTAAAAACAAACGCCTTACAGAGTAAGAGTACAAGAATTTTCACTTAGTCTTTTAATGTTCTTAAACATTATATATACAAAAAATATAATATACAAACATAATATGTGCACTTTATTAATGAACAGTAGTACTAGTCCCAGTTTGTCACTTTAGTTTGTGTAACATTAAGCTCTTAGGTAAGAGTAAATTTCTGGGTTTTGATTTTTACGTATCATCTGTATTTCCCTTTTCAGCCTTTGACTTAATACCGTGATAATCATAACCCAAGTATTTGATACTGTGTTTCAGTGGTGGTTATGCTATAAAATATGGAATATGCTAAACCAAAAGTAATTCTCACATTGTAGATAGTGCTGTCCATCTCAGCAGAATTTTATAACCTTATAACCCTTTTCAGAGTAATTTTTCCCTTGTGATAAATGTGGATGGCACACATCCTCTTGCCAAACACAGCGCATCATGCACCTGAGTGGGCCATGTGCTCTGCCACAAGAAATGCTCACTGGAACATGTGGCTGCAGCAATCCTTAGTGGGTGTTGGGTGGGGTATCTCCACTTGCTGAAAAACATGGCCATCACTTTACTAAGATGCTGGTAATGTACTTTTTCCTCTATCTTCAATCTAAAAAATTGAAGATGGTTCAATTAATCTTAACTAAATTTGTAGTACTGCTTTCTTATGAAATAAATGCTGTCACATTAAATATTTGACTAACATATACATGTACTTGACAATATATATTCAATGCAAGAGCTGGTAAGCCTCCCAAGGGGATAAAATCATTAGTCAGAAGGAAAATAACAAAATGTGAACTCTGAGAGGAAAAAAATAAATTATGTGGGAAAAGCTACCTTTGAGATGTAAATGTGTATTTTTGGTATGTGTTTAAACAGTAAATGCAGCTGCTCTTAGCTTGGGAGAAGAGAACTATCATAAGACCAGTGTTCCTAAAGCACCAACGAAAGATGAAGCATCTCTAAGAGCCTATACGGCTCATCGTAAGCTGAATAAGTTACGACGTGATGCTTGCCGTTTGTTTACATCTGAACCAATGGTTAAAGCGATTAAGAAGCTGGAAGTTGAGGTTGAAACTAGACGCTTGCTAGTTCGTAGAGATAGACACCTCTGGAAAGATGTAGGTAAGAATATTAAAACTTTGCATCCTCCCTTTTCTTGTAAGTAGAAGATGGAATTATTCACACACTAAGTTGATTTAATCTAAAATCAGTTGATAAAAATTTTTGCTATAGTAAGAAGTGTTTGCTGGATGTAATAATACAGGGTGCTCTCTTGCAGGAGAGAGGCAAAAAGTCCTTAACTGGCTTTTATCTTACAACCCTTTGTGGCTGCGTATAGGTCTGGAGGTAAGTGCAGTATTTATGGTCTATAATGGAAGTTTAAAGGACATCTAGCAACTTACTTATTATGGGATGTTTTTCAATCATTGTATTTTCTGTTTTACTAATTTTAGGTAGGTTCAGTTCAGTTATAGCATTTTTATATCTCTTATTACAACAGATTTGCTTTAAACAAGCATACGTTATTAAAAAGGAAAGTACTTAATGAAAGTGTAAAATAACTCCCTGACCAGTAACACAAAACCAGTTTCCTATCAGTTCCATAAAAATGCAGTTGTCTTAAGGAAGTTTGTGGCTGATTAGTAAGATGCAGATGATCATACATACTAGTTCTTCTGAAATTTCCTTTTGGTTTTATCCCTCAGTGACTTACTTGAAAAACAGATTGATTTTTTTAGACTGTAATTGCCATTTACTATTTCAGAATTGCAGTAGTGTGTTACTACAAAAAAAAAAAAAAAAAGTTGTAGCAGTTAAAATAATTTTTAACGGTTCTTTCCCCCCCTCCTTTCATGTTAGACTGTTTATGGAGAACTGATAGCTTTGGAGAGTAATAGTGATGTTATGGGTTTAGCAATATTTATCCTGAATCGCTTGCTTTGGAACCCTGACATTGCAGCTGAATACAGACATCCTACTGTGCCTCACCTTTACCGAGAAGGTAACTACTACTTCAAAAAATGTGTTCTTTTTAGCACTTAATTTTTGAGCTAGCACTTCATGAGTTCTGTCTTTTTAGGTCATGAAGAAGCTTTGTCCAAATTCACACTGAAAAAATTGCTGTTGGTAATTTGCTTTCTGGATTGTGCCAAACGGTCCAGAATAATTGACCATGACCCTTGCCTGTTTTGTAAGGATGCAGAGTTCAAGGTAGGAGGGCTGTGATCTGATGTAGAAGTGGTTTTGTGTGGTTTTTTTGTTCGTTGCTTGTGTGTGCTTGTTTGTTTGTTTTTGTGTTTGTTTGGTTTTTTTTATTTTATTCTGAATAGCCAAGATTTGATAGCATGAACATTCTCAACAGATCATCTCACAGTAATGTAAAGAAATTCCCAAGAAAATTGTGGGGTGTTGGTCCTGTAGGAAGGACTCCTTTGTCTTGTGTTATCTGGCTTAGCTCTCTAAAGCTAAGCTTCTGCATTATTTTAAAATTTCACTCTAACATACTGCAGCTGATATTAAGTTGCAAGTCAGTTTGGGCTTTTCTGTTTTGGTTTGGTTTTTTTTTTTGTGTAATACATGTGATACAAAGGCTTTGATTAACAAATATGTTCAAATAAAATCCCTTTTCTTGGATTGTACTATGTAGACAGAGAGATAGAGAATACTATTCCTGAATTTGGTGGTACCTTCAGTGACGTGGTTGCCAGGCACAATGAAAATTAAAGTTGATCTGGCTAAAAAGAAATTTAAAAAATAATATTATTTTAAGTGTTAGACAAGGAAGTATGGAATGTTGCTTGGGGGACATGGGATGACAATTATATTCTGCTTGACAAATATTGTAGTGTTAAGTAGATCTCTCTCATAAATATATGTATGTATTTTTTTTTTTTTATTAGGCCAGCAAAGACCTTCTTCTTGCATTTTCTCGGGACTTCCTGAGTGGTGAAGGTGACCTCTCCCGACATCTTGGTTTCTTGGGACTACCTGTTGGTCATACTCAAACTCCACTTGATGAATTTGATTTTGCTGTAACAAATCTGGCTGTGGACTTACAGTGCGGCATTCGTCTTGTGTACGTTGATGCAGAATTGTTTTGAACTAATTATTTATTTTTTAACATATAATAGTAAGAGCTCAGCTAAGGCATTAAATTGTGAAATTCCTTTTGTTAGGAGAACAATGGAGCTTCTCACCAAAAACTGGAATCTTTCAAAACAACTGAGAGTTCCTGCAATAAGTCGTCTGCAGAAGATGCATAATGTTGACATTGTTCTTAATGTCCTTAAAGAGCGAGGCATTAATTTGAAAGACGAAAGTGGTGAGGCCTAGAAATCAAGGTTATTCCAAATTCATTAGAGGACTAGTGCACACTTTAATTCCTTGGCTTTCTTTGATAGGTGCCTCAATTGAC
Organism: Megaceryle maxima; assembly: GCA_024605025.1. NCBI lineage: Eukaryota > Metazoa > Chordata > Aves > Coraciiformes > Cerylidae > Megaceryle > Megaceryle maxima. The sequence continues at coordinate 5,659 of JANHGN010022139.1, read as the reverse complement.
TCCAGGGATATTGTGGATAGACACAGAGAACGGACATTAGCGCTTCTTTGGAAAATCGTCTTTGCCTTCCAGGTATTATTCAATTACTCATTTTGTTTGTTACTAGCTAAGAATGAGTGATAATGAAAACACAGGTCTTTCAGAAACATTTGTTGTCTGTGAAAGCCTCTACTAATCAAATTTTGTACTGTGAAATGATCTATTTTGTACATTCAAAATGCTCTGCAAACTTCACCTGAATCACAGAAACTTTACCTGTATCTGTTCCCTAACAAAGTATTTGTACAAAGTTGGGTGTTTTTTGAATGTAACTTATGATTTTATGCTGTATGACAACAATCGATAATTAAAAGTAAAATAACGTTGGTTGCAAAATACTGGTAAGCTCTGATGAACTGAAAAAGACATTTTGAGGCTACAGTGATAGACAATTACAGAGAAGGGTCTGAAGCTGTCACTCTTCTATTTTTTTCCATTTGTCTGAAACAGTCCATTTGAAGAAACATTCTTGAAATAAGGAGGAAGATTTCTTGGAATCAATGGCATTTCAAAGACATGGGAAAAAATAATAGAGGAAACAAAAATAGTTTTCTTAGGATTGTTTTAGGAGTTAACTTGAGTCAGATAGTATTTTGAAAATAAGATTCAGGCTGACAAATCCAGTTGGAAGGAATATAAAGTATAAAAGGTAAAATAAGATACAAGTTGAGGTGTCATTTCACCACTAAGTAGTCAGGAATACAAGTACAATTACCAATTCCCAAAACCAGAATTTCAAATACTCAGAACTATCAGAGATCCAGAAGAACAGAGTAAAAATCAAATGTAACCATTTTCTTTAACTACTGTTACAGTATTGAGTATTTACCTTCCTCCAGACAAATCTCCTGATGCATGTGTCAGTGTTTAATTGTTTTTGATTAAATAAATAATTTCAGTGAACTATTGCTTTATTCAAATCCTGTGGATATGCTACTTCCTCTCCAATTCTTCTTGCACCACCAAGTCCTCTCAGAATCATTCCAATGAGGAAGAGTGGTACGTGGTCTCAGAAATGCGGGCAAGGCTCAGAAATTGTTTCCTCTGAAAGTACAGTGAAATTATGCAGGCTGTTTGAGAACTTCCCTGCTTCCCCCAACTATTAACTAGTGTAGTAATTGTTTTACACAGGACACTGAGAATGTGAGTTTAGTTTCTTTTATCTGAAGCAGTTGAGAGTGGCTGCTGCTGTTTATGCTGGCAAGTCCAGGTTATCTACTACTGATTCAGTGTGGCAGGTGCTGCTAAGTAGTGAGAGTAGTTTCCTTTAAAAGCCATATCTAAAGCCTCTGCATTTAGATGCTATAATGCATGACATGTCAGGATGTTGGTGACATAAATTACCTGTGGTTTTGATATTTTTTTTTTTTTTTTTCTTTCTGTATAGGTGGATGTCTCTCTTAACGTGGAACAGTTAAAAGAAGAAATTGAGTTTTTAAAGAATGCACACAAGAGGAAAAAAATATTGAGTGTTCTCAAGACTTCTCCAAGTTGTAGAGCAGAAGAAGATACTAGTAACTCCTCACCCGAAAGTTACAGTGAAAATGTGAAGCTGCTGATGGCGTGGGTTAATGCTGTTTGTGGATTTTACAATATCAAGGTAAATAGTTTTATGTACATTTCATCAAGTACTACTTTGGTGTTTTAAGAGTGCTTATTCTTTATAGTGCAGAATTCTTCAAACTATTAAGTATGTAGTAGCAGACAATGGTAATTAGTTTTACATATCCTTCTGGACTTCGGTTAATCTGTTTTGAAATAACCATCTTTTTGTGTCTAGCTACAGCTCTCTTTTTAAACTAATTTGAGCAAATGGCTCTCCCCTTCCATTTAGTCTTATGCATAAAAACGCCTTTTTAAAAAGAGAACATTTTTGATGGAGTATGGGATTGTTTGTGGCTTTTTAATGATTGATTGTGGCTTTTTAATGATTGTTTGTGGCTTTTTAATGATTGTTTGTGGCTTTTTAATGATTGTTCAACCTAAAAGTATTGGTGCATAAAATTTTCACCATTCATAGGAACTGTGAAAATTCAAATAATGTTTTGGATAAGGGTAATTCCTTTCCTCAAAGAGATGTTTAGTTTAGAAGGGATATGTTTCTTCTCTTCCAAGGAGAGAAGCCCTGTTCAAAGATTTGGCTCTGGTTGGAATACAGACACATCTGCTAGTTTTTCTGAAGGGTAAAGTAGAGTACTGCAAATTCATAACTTACTTCTGCACTGAGTACCTAAAGGTATCTAGAAAAGTTTCTTTGGGATCCTTATGTAGAAATATTTATTTTTTTTGTTTCTTAATGTTGCCCTTGGAGAGCCACTGTGTAGTGATTTCACACCTCTGTTTCTGGTTTCTCACAGCTCTTTGTCATTGCAGTGAATATTCAAAGGAAGCACTAGTACATCAATTTCTGATTTATTAAAATCAAAACAAATTTGTACTTGGTCAGTTTCAAGAGGTACAAGATAGATCATTCTATATTCAGTTTATACTAATTAACTGGTAACAAATTCAAGGATTTTGTAACTTTCTGTATTTTGTTTAACAGGTAGAAAATTTCACAGTGTGTTTCTCAGATGGTAGAGTATTATGTCATTTGATTCATCATTATCATCCCTGTTATGTGCCTTTGGAAGCTGTGTGCCAACGTACAACTCAAACAGTAGAATGCTCAAGAACTCATAGAGTGGGACTGAACTCTTCCTCTTCAGAATCTGATACTTCTCTAGATGTTACAGAAGGAATGTTTGACCAAAGTGAGTTATATGATGTACAGAAGTTCATGTTAAATCTATTTCTTTTATGCACACTTTGATTTGACAAACATTTTCTCTTTGCAAAGCTGTAACTGCCTCGATCCTATACAAGGAACTCTTGGACAATGAAAGGAAAAACTTCCAGCTGATAAATACTGCAGTTTCTGACCTAGGTGGAATACCAGCAATGATTCATCACTCAGATATATCAAATACAATTCCAGATGAGAAGGTAGGATGCCTTTAGGGCTAATATAAAAATGCTCTATTCTCCTGTGAATGTGTACTGCTCTGCTGTATAGCCTTTAACTTGCTATGTTCTGTGTTTATATAGGTTGTGATTACCTACCTATCATTTCTGTGTTCGCGACTTCTAGATCTTCGTCAAGAAACTCGAGCTGCACGATTAATTCAGTCTGCTTGGAGGAATTACAGGTTGAAAAGGGAACTGAAACTTTTTCAGGTGCTCTTTTCCTGTGCAATATTTATAGCTTCTACTTTGAAAGATACTAGATAAAGAATATAAATTCACTGTTTGGAGTATACAGGTTTATTAGAATAATACTGGCATTTAAAATATTGAGTACTATTCTTGTTATCAAAATATACGGCCTTCTTGGTACAGCCCACTTCTGTTTAAGACTATTCTGAAGTAATTACATTTGTTTAAAGGCTATTGTTCTTTCTTTTATGTTCTAATTAGAGCATGTCAACCCTTTTCACAAATTTCAAATATAAAATAGTTGCAATAGTTCCTTAAAACAGAGGGAATAATTAATTTTTAATTCCTAGTCATGTCTACAAAATGAAACGAGAAATTAAACTTCTGCATGAATTTACTATTTTTGTTCAGGAGCTAAACTTCATTAGTGTTTTAAATTGAGCATCTTGAGTTTTGATATTTTGTTTCTTGCTTTTCCAGTAGTTAAGCCAGACCTTGCAATAGTTTTAAAATGATGACACCATTAAGCCTGATAAACACCATCACTATGTCTAACTGAAATACATACTATTTGAGGTTGGAACAGTGTTCAAGTGAAATATTCTAAGAATCTGTGGTGTAGGAGAGGGCAGAGGTTATATTATGTAGTGTTTTTTTCATCTCCAGCTTTACTTTATGAAGACTACACAACCTTAATGATGATAAAACATTCCCTTTATAACTGCTTTTAAGTAACTAATAATAAAGGTGCTGGCAGAGGGAAGCAAAACCAAAATCCCTAAACATTGCAGGCGTTTATATCTTTATTTTTTTTTTTTTTAATTTCAACTTACAGTGTGTGCATAATGGTAGTATAGGCTAGTAGTAGGATTATGACGAGATAAATATTGATATGTTACATTTGTCAGTTGCTTTTTCCTTTTACTTTGACGTACATAGGTTTGTTGCTATGGTCTCTGGATTACTATAAAAACACTAGAATGTAGAGTAGATGGATATGAGCTGGTATGACAATCTTTGTATTATTTAATTATAGCTGGAAAGTATTTTGTTGTGCTCCATTAGTAAGGGTATCCTCAACTTATGAATGACAACTAAAATTGAAACTTAAAAAATGGTTCTTTAAGAGTGCTGAAAAATTGAGTATCAAAGAGGAAGAATTATGAGGGTGAGAGGATGCAGATATAAATGATACCACACTTTTGCAAAGAGCTCAGTGCTGAAATAAATGCTCTGTCTCAGAGAAGTTCTAAAGAAAAGCTGTGGTATCAGTAAGCCTTTTTTATGTGTTTGCTTTAGAATAGCTATTTTAATACATAAAAAATTGGAGTGAAAGTTCCAATCCTAACTGTACACTTTGTAGGAGAGAGACAGAGCTGCTCGGATAATTCAGAAATCTGCGATAAACTTCTTGTCTCGACGACGCATCCTGAAAAAAGTAAATGCAGCAATTTTTATCCAGAAGCACTGGAGAAGATACTTGGCCAGGATGATATTTTTAAATCTGAAAAAGACAAAATTGGAGGAAGTCAGAAGTAAATCTGCTATTGTCATTCAGGTAATAAAATCTAAAGTGAGGTTATACAGCAGGGAAACTCTGAAACCTGCAAAGGCCAGAAAACTTGCTCAGGGTCACTTGTTCTGCTTGCAGCAACTGATGTCTTCAAATATGATACTTTTTTCTTTTTTTTTTTTTTTTTTTGGCCCCTCCCCCTTCTGAGATATTTTTGGTAACTTTCTTTCTTCAGAGAGAAATAGTAATGTTCTATTAAATCAACAATTGTTTGTTGTTGACTATTTTTGTATAGCGTGAACATTAAAACATTATGCCTTAAGCATAATGACTGTGTTGATTATCAATGCACAAACATTATGCACAATGATTGTGCATTGTGTTGATTGTGCATAATGATTGTCAGATTGTGTTGGCTTGCTTCTTTGCAGCTGCTGAACATTACCTAAAGAAGCTTGATTAAAAAAAAAAACCAAACCAAACAAACAGACAAAAAACCCCAAACAACAAACCAAAACTCTGCTAGTGTTATGACAGCTGCAGTGGGCGCATTCAGAATGGCAGGCATTAATTAGCAATTGGTAGTTGGGCAGTTAGTTTGTTGGTGGTGGGTTTTTTTTGTTTTTTGTTTTTTGTTTTTTTTTCCAGCAGATAATTTCCTCACTGTTACCCAAAGGTAAATGTTACACTCTTAAGACTTTTTGGAATGGAGATTAAAGAATCACTGATTTATCAAACAGTTTAAAAGAGAATCTTTTGTTGCCAGGGCAAATACAGCTTTTCCCCAGAATTTAAATTGCTTTAAAAAACAATGATCCAAATTTTTTTTGTTTGGTTGGTTGGTTGGTTGGGGTTTTTTGGTTGGTTGTTTGGTTGGTTGGTTGGGGTTTTTTGGTTGGTTGTTTGGTTGGT
>JANHGN010022138.1:14031-24172 GCA_024605025.1 Megaceryle maxima | reverse complement strand
CTCTGGGCAGCCTGGGACAGCCTCTGACACCCTCACACCAAGGAGGTTTCTCCTCCCATCCAGGTGGAACCTCCTGGCTTCCAGTTTGCGACCATTACCTCTTGTCCTATCCCAGGGCACCGCTGAAAAGAGCCTGGCCCCTTCCAGCTGACACCCACCCCTCAGATATTTATAGACATTGATCAGCTCCCCTCTCAGCCTTCTCAAGACTAAACAGACCCAGTTCTCTCAGCCTTTCTTTCATAGGAGAGATGTTCAATCCCCTTCATCATCCTCACAGCCTCCACTGGACTCTCTCCAGTAGATCCCTGTCTCTCTTGAACTGGAGAGCCCAAAACTGGATACAGTATTCCAGCTGTGGTCTCACCAGGGCAGAGCAGGTGGGGAGGAGGACCTCCCTAGACCTGCTGGACACTGTTTTCTTCATGTACCCCAGGATACCATCGGCCTTCTTGGCCACGAGGGCACATTGCTGTCCCATGGAGAACTTATTATGCACTACAATAGTAGCAACCTTCTCATGGCACAACTAGAGTAGAACCAAATCATTTGGTATCAGAGGCTTGGCTCATAAAAGCTCTTACCACACGACATCAGAGAGCTGGGGGTTTTATACTTTAATAGATCCCACCTAACCCCCCACCTTTCTGTGATTCTCTGGGGTTTTTCCAGTTCAAAAATACAGATATTTGCTGGATATAAGTTGAGGGAGAAACAAGATTGTTCTCAACAACTGCTACACCCTTACAAAGGGAAGTTCCTCCTGGGAAAGCAGCTCAGCATAGAGAAACTGAATTGCTGGCTTAGTTTTGGTGAGGTACAAGCCCACCAATCCCTTAGGAACCTCAGTGGGTGCCACAATTAGGACTTTTAAACCCAACCCCCCTGCTTAGATAACAAAAGCAGCTAAAAAAACCTCTAGTTACCAACCTGAGTAACAGCCAAGTGCTCTTTCTGCTGCTCTAAAGGTGCTGCCACCAGTAGTAAAGCTGAACATTCCATCAGAACTCACTGAAGCTCAGCACACTACCACGCATTTCAACAGCTTTTTTTTGGGGTTTTTTTTTGGTTTTTTTACTTTGCAGAAGAAAAAAAGAAGCCTCAAAAATCTTATCTGCACTCACACTGACTCAAAACATCACCGCATGGGATGATCAGAAGTTTCCAGGACTCCCAACGTGCTTTTTCACTTAAAATACAAGCTCAGAGTAAATTTCTACACATTTTAGCATGGCTTAGTAGAGCCAACGTGATGTTAGACAGGGCTGGCTGTACACAGAGAGCTTACTTAAAAGAGTTTCATGCTGGGCTCCCCATGTGTTTACCCACCTACCTAGAAAATTTCTCTCTGTGAATTTTTCAGTCTTAAGACCACCAAGATCTCAAAGAGTCAATAACTTGCTTGGCCACCCCATCGTCTTTTTATATCAGCCCTTTCTCAAACCTGCTGCAAGTTTTTGGGTTTCTCCAATGAGTTAAAAAGATTTGGGCTGTGACACAAGGCACCAAGTTGCTCCGAGACCGGTGTTTAGCTCGTACCACGCAACGCTGAGGCGAGGCCAAGAGGGACACGGAGACGGTGCCGTTTCAAACGGCCCCTTCTTCTAACAAACAGCAGAGAGACAAAACCCAAGGACAACAGATTTGCTTTAATATTACCGGGTGGCCCCGACGCCTTTTCCTCTTCCAACGCCGCACCAGCAGCTCTGCCGCTTCCCAACTTTCACTCTCCGGCTTTTAGGGCCGTGTCATAAAAAGTTCACGGCAGGTTGGAAGTCGGTGAGGTGAGAAAAACCAACGCTGAGGGGTTGCAGAAGCAGCTGAGCCCTGAATTTAGGGAGCTTGCGGGACACGTCCTCCCCGCCTTGACCCAACGAGGGGGGGTTTGTTCTCGGAGCTGAATTTGTCACCCATTTTGACAGCTGGTAAACACGCTCCCCCCCTGAACGGCTCGGGCACCGCACATCCTGTTTCCTCCGAAGCAAAATAGCCACTTTTCGGTGTTTTCCACCTGCCGCCGGGGTGGGCCGGGCTGAGGGCCGCGGTGAGCGGGCGGCCTCCGTTGCCCCCGTTGGGGGGTGGGAGGGGATTCCCCTCAGCAGGCCGAGCCTCGGAGCCTCCCCTTAAGCCGCTGCTTTGATATTACTTCAGTCAGTCGGCCCTAAAAGGACCGAACTGAGGGACGCGGAGCTCCCTTCATCCATCCATCCGTCCTCCCTTCTCGCTGCCGGGTGGGCCTCGTGGCCCCTCACGGCAGGACGGGGCTGGTCCCACGGCCCGGGCCCTCCCGGCCCTGCCCAAGCGAACACCTCCGGGCTCCGAACAGCTCGGTGGGCACGCCCGGCCATGGCACGGAGAGAAGGGCCTCTCCTCTCCCTGGCAACACGCAGGCGGCAGGGCCGGGGGAGAAGGGGAGAGAGATTTCGAAGGAAGGGGGAGAATTCGAGCAGGAAAAGCAGCGAGGGTCGAGGCTCTGGAGAGAACGGCCCCAAAAGAAGGGTTCGTAAAGAGACAAGAAGGCCTTTCGCACGCCATTGCAATTGTAAAACGGTTATCAGAACGGGATCTATACCTCCTCCTGCGGCTGCTGCCCGCCGAGCGATGCTGGCCGAGGACCTGTGCCTATTGTGCAACAGCAGCTCCCATCCGCCGGAGCTCTGACCGCCTCGGGACCCGCCACTGAATGGAGCCAACAAGGAGGCTCCAGGGAGGGACACCCCGGAGGGCGGGAAGCTTCCCGTGACTGACAACGCCTCGCAGCCAATCAAAAAGAAGCCGGCCGCCTGCCGACGGCGGCGCTCAGCCAATGAGCCTCCTCCCCGGCGGTCCTCTCGCTCGGCCGGGAGCGGCCTCTTATATGTTAATGAGCCACGGGCGATGGCGAATCAGCGTGAAGGGGCGGGGCTCCATGAAGGGGGCGGGGCGAGGGGGGTGTGAGGGGACCCGCGGGAGTGTGAGGGGACCCGGGTGGGTGTGAGGGGACCCGCGGGTGTGTGAGGGGACCCGGGGTTGTGAGGGGACCCAGGGGGAGTGTGAGGGTACCCGGGATTATGAGGGGATGGGCTGAGAGGGGACTGGAACCATGAAAGGACTGCGGCTGGGAGGAGACTGGGACCACAAAGAGACAGGGGTTGTGAGGGGACAGGGAGTGTGGGGATGGGGACTTTGAGGGGACAAGGACTGGGAGGAGACTGGGACCATGAAAGGACTGCGGCTGGGAGGGAATGGAGGCCACGATGGGACAAAGACCGTGAGAGGACTCTTGGTATCTGAGATGTTTCCCCAAGCTCTGAGGTGTTTCCCCAACCCCCGAGACACTTCCCAGCATTACAGACCCTGCGGCTGTTAATCCTTTTCTGGCACTTCCCCCAGTTTCAGTTGTGAGCTGTACAACCGAGCGCCGCTCAGTTCAACGAAGCAGAATTGCTATAGTAACCCCAACCATAAATACATAAAATCTACTTCATCAAACCCTCTGCTTCCACTCATGATTTCCAGGCAGGTCATGAAACGGGTGTGTTCTGCTGCTTTCCTCACCCCGTCAGCACAACCGGGGTGGCTTTGAAACGGTTCTGAGCGACGCGGCGCCGCACCTCAAAACAAAGGAGATGACAAAAAGAACGTGCAAGGCCATGGCTTTGTGCCTGGCTAAAAATAGCCCAAATTGACAGCACTTCAAACCGCCTGATTCTTACCCAAACAGCATAAACTGGTATTGCTGTATAAACACATGAACTTCTAACTGGTTGAGGATCTTGCTCAATGTATCTAAGGATCAATTTGCGCCCCGTAGATACACACCTCGTAACGCTCGTGAAAGAACGACTGTGTTGAAAGCTGTGTTGTAATTACTCCTGGGAGAGAAAAACCTTCACCCTGGGGAATGGGATTTTGGCAGGGCTGGGGGGTCCAATGCTCCCAGCAACTGGTTTTTAATGGGAGGGAGAACTTTCCTTTCTAGACAGCACAGCTGCTACTTCTGCACCGGTGTTTTCTCCCAGCAGCTCTTTGGGATCAGTTCCATTCATTCTCAACTCCAGACACCAACCCACCAAAGCTTTTTTTCAAGCACCAGACTGTTGTGCAGAGGAGGTCGCTTCCTCCCGAGGACTTTTATCACCATATTTGGTTCTCAAGGCAGCAGAGTTGCTCTTGGCGCCCGGGGATGTTGTCGTTTTGCCGTTGCCAAGAGAACAACTGGGAGCCTTCATCCCTCAGCTCTTTGAAGCCAACTGTCAGGGCTCTGCTGTCCCTCTCGGTCTCAGGCACCATCACAGCTCATTCAATACAGGGTACAAACCCACTGAGAAATTTGGAACACAACAGGAGAACTCTTTGATTATAGTGGTGGCTTTCCCCTGTAAACAGTCGCATTTTCCAGGGGTTCCTCTTCTGATGAGTCTCCCCAAAGTCATGGTTGGAAGGGACAAGTCAAGGTCCTTTTCTTAAATTGCTCCTGCTCTCCTGAAGAAACCATACTGTGTTTCCCACTTGAGTTCCCTTAGGCTTTTGGATCATTTGCTGCTGGTTCTGTCTCTCAATTCTACTTCTGTGTCGTAATTTTGTTCTATCTTTTAAAGTTATTCTGCTTTAAATTTCCCAGGTAGTGTTTTTGTGATCAAAATGTGTCCAGAGAAGGGCAATGGAGCTGGGGAAGGGTCTGGAGCACAAGTGTGGTGAGGAGCAGTTGAGGGAGCTGGGCCTGTTGAGCCTGGAGCAAAGGAGGCTGAGGGGAGACCTTCTGGCTCTCGACAGATCCTGCCAGGAGGTTGGAGCCAGGGGGGTCAGGCTCTGTTCCAAAGGAACAAGTGACAGGACAAGAGGAACTGGCCTCAAGTTGCCCCAGGGGAGGTTTAGGTCAGACCTGAGGAACAATTTCTTCCTGCAAAGGGCTGCCCCAGGCTGCCCAGGGCAGTGGTGGAGTCCCCCTGATCCCTGGAGGGGTTTCCAAGCCCCATGTGGAGCTGTGGTGCTGAGGGCCATGGGTCAGTGGTGCCCTGGCAGTGCTGGGGGAACACTTGGACTCGATGATCTGAAAGGTCTCTGCCAACTAAAACAATTCTCTAATTCTGTGATTCTACTCTCCTGAGCTCCTGAACAGCCAGGGACATGATGACCAAACCTGAGGTGATTTAACCAGGAGCTATTTCACCTCACTTTTCTGTCTCTCCCTCCATGTCCTGCAATTTTCAGCTTCTACAGTTCCCCTTCAGCACTGCGGTGGGGCAGGTACCACATAGGTGCCCTTATGACCCATGAGTGGGCTGGGGACCACCATAACCCTCAGAGATATTCCAGAGTTGCAGCTCTGCAGGGAAAACAGCAAAGTAAGGACAAAGTGCAGCTTTGATGTTAGAATTTTGGTGGCGGACAACGATATCATCCAGGGCTTGGATCTATCCAACAGCTCCCACCGGTGTAACCATGTCAGCATCAACTTGCGGCTTGGAGATGGTGGATTCAAGCGTCAAGTAGAACAAGAGGGGACCTACTGCCCTCTTCTGATCGCTTAGAATATACCAAGTTGGGATTGTCATGCCCTTAGTTGACCAAAGCTGGTACAAAAAGCAGCCAGACCTAAGTTTACAAGTCCTAGAGTCTCACTGACTTCGATTAAGCTGGAAACAAGTGTCACCTGGCCACCTTGGGGAGGAGTCAAACCCTTTGCCCCACTGGTGTCATCTAATAACCTCATCTAATGCACTCCCAGGGCTGCTCCTCCACTGCTCCAGGAACCAGTTGAAGACAAAAGATGCTGTCAGCCCCTAACTGGGAAAGTGCTGGCAGAAGCTGTTATAGTCAACAGGGATGGAAGCTCTACGTGTACAGATTGCACCCTCAGCATGGTTGCAGGTGACACCAAGCTGACTGGAGCAGTTAACATGCCTGAGGGACAGGATCCATCCACAGAAACCAGGACAAGCTGAAGAAGTGGGTCCATGTGAAGCTCCTGAGGTTCAACAAGGCCAAGGGCAAGGTCCTGCCTCCGGGTTGGGACAACCCCTTGGATGAAGCCAGGCTGGGGGTGAAGGGCTGGAGAGAGCCCTGCGGAGTAGGACTTGAGGGCCCTTCCTCGTAGCTCTTCTGCACAGGATGGATACTGCAAATGGAAGTCTGCTGGAGGATGTAGGGTCATGGTGGGGCTCTTGCCCTGGGTGGTGTCATCGGTCTGAGGCCACGGTGGGGCTGGTCTGTAGGGTTTAAACCAGTCAATTAGAAAAGCCAGGAACTCCACTTCTATCAGCTGCCCTGCAGAGGGCAGCCGGTCCTCGGCTAAGACATCTCACAGCTCCAAAAGCTGCACAAGTCACCAGTCAAAGGGGTTTTGAACAAAGAAACACTTTTTTTCCCACTTGCCCAGTGGCTTGGGAAGAGCTGCCCGCCAGAGTGATAGCCCTGGCTGGGGACATCCTCCTGAAGAAGACCTTTGGACTCCAGTACCTGGTGGGAGTCCCTGAGTCCACAACTCAGCTCCACTTAAAATCATATCGTTTTGATTTCAGATCATCAAGTCCCACTGTTCCCCCAGCACTGCCAGGGCACCACTGACCCATGGCCCTCAGCACCACAGCTCCACGGCTTTGAAAGCCCTCCAGGGATCACAGGGACACCACCCCTGCCCTGGGCAGCCTGGGACAGACCTGCACAACCCTCAAGGGGAAGACTTTGTTCCTCATGTCCAACCTAAACCTCCCCTGGGGCAACTTGAGGCTGTTTTCCTCTTGTCCTGTCATTTGTTCCTTTGGAACAGAGCCCGACCCCACCTGGCTCCAACCTCCTGTGAGGAGCTGTCAGAGCCAGAAGGTCTCCCCTGAGCCTCCTCTGCTCCAGGCTCAACAAGCCCAGCTCCCTCAGCTGCTCCTCACCACACTTGTGCTCCAGACCCTTCCCCAGCTCCATTGCCCTTCTCTGGCCATGCTCAATGTCTTCCTGTGAGTGATGGACCCAAAACTGACCCCAGGATTCAAGGGGCAGCCTCCCCAGTGCAGGGGGGTCCTGGTCCTGCTGCTGTCATGGCTCTGTGGTTAAGCAGTTCTTTTTGCTGCCCAGCAGGTCACAGGTTGCCATTTTTTGCCATCATTGCCTTCAGTTCCCCAGTTGTTTTCCCATCAGGGACTGAGTGCAGGCATAGCCCAGCCATGCACGGGTGACACGAGCCCCTGATTTGCTGTTAATTTTGCCCAGAAAAGATAATTTTTCTGTGTTATTTTGGAGGAAATGAGTAACAAGCTATCTTGGTTGGTGGGATCACACAGGGCTCCAGTTGCTCTGCTCAATAATTAGTGCAGCCTCTGCTGGAGTCTCTCCAGTAGCTCCCTGTCCCTCTTCAACTGGGGAGCTCAGAACTGGACACAACACTCCAGAGGTGGCCTCACTAGGGCAGAATAGAGGGGGAGGAGAACCTCCCCCAGCCCTTCTGGTCACACTCTTCTCAATGCATCCCAGGATACCATTGGTCTTTCTGACCACAAGGACCCATTGCTGGCTCCTGGGCAACTTGTTTGGGGTCTGCAAATGCTTCCCAAGTTGTCCCTAAAACCCTAGTTGAAAGTAAGCTGATTTTGTTCCTGACTCTAATGGAAGATCTGGTTAAGGCAGCTCTGTGATGGTGCAACAGCTGCTGGATCCCCACAGGGTTAAAAATAAACTGCAGTAAAAATAGTCCTGGATTTGTGGGGAAGAGCAAATCACTGGGGCCAGCAACCAAACCATTGGATTTAAAGGTGTTTTTCAAACCTGATGGATCCCCGAGGGATTCCTGGTGTCCAGCTCATGGTGGGTTGCTGTTGTGGAAGGACAGCCCCTTGCATGATGGCCACCACAGGCAGCTGCCATAGGTCCAGGGCAGGGGGACGCTGCTCCTTCTGTTCTGAAAATAAAGCCACATAAAAGGCCAGCGACAACGGCTGGGACTCACTCACATACCTGACCGCTGGCTTAAACACCAGCATCTCAACTTGAGGTCCTCCTCAACCTGGAGGCATCTGTAGCCCCTCCACTTCTGCCAACAAAGTTCTCTGCGTCGTCAGTGTGGTGCCTTCTCCACATCACCAAACAGGACCAAGTCGCTCGCTCCTGAGCTTCAGAGATCACAATGAGCACCCTTGGTCCCTCCTGCTCAGCACACTCACACCAGCCCATCTCTAAATCCCACCCACTGCCACATGGCCTCAGGTGCCCATCACACCATCTGTAGCCGTGACAGCAGTGCTCCTTTTTTCTCTTCTGCACATAAGTATCATAGAACCATGGAATGGTTTGGGTTGGAAGGGACCTGAAAGATCATCTAGTTCCAACCCCCCTGCAGTGAGCGAGGACATCTTCAACTAGAGCAGGTTGCTCAGAGTCCTGTCCAACCTGACCTTGAACACATCCAGTGATGGAGCATCCACAGCTTCACTGGGCAACCTGTTCCAATGTCTCACCATCCTCACAGTGAAGGATTTCTTCCTCAACTCTAATCTAAATCTCCCTTCTTCTAGTTTGAGGCCATGACCCATCATCCTATCACGATATGTCCTTGTAAGAAGTCCCTCCCCAGCTTTCTTGTAGGTCCCCATTAGGTACTGGAAGGCTGCTATAAAATTTACTGGAACACCTGATGGTGAATCTTGCACTGACATGGTTCTTCAAACTGCAAGAAGCAGAAGTTTGCAGAAGTCACCATGTTGGTGACGAAGTCAATTCCCTCCCCATGACCCTGAACACTCAGATGGCCAGCACCAACCAAAGCAAGGCTCAGTGAAAAGCCACCCAACAGCAAATAACCCCAGAATGCAAATATTTATGGATATACAACCACAGACTGGTAGGATGCTGGTCCCCTCAGCATCTTTGGAGCCTCTGCTGGACTCTCTCCAGTAGCTCCTCATCTCTCTTGAACTGGGGAGCCCAGCACTGGACACAACACTCCAGAGGTGGCCTCACCAGGGCTGAGTAGATGGGGAGGAGAACCTCCCTTGACCTGCTAGTCCCACTCTCCTTCATGCTCCCAAGATGTCTGTGATCATTCCTAAAGATCTTTTCCAACCTAAATGGTTCTATGATTTGCAGAAGAAACCTGGACACAAGTACTGGAATAAACATTTCAACTCTCGCAAGGAAAATAATCACAGGCTACCAAGCAAGGAAGGCTCAAGCCTTCAATTTTATTGTTTTAGATGAGAACTAAATCTGGCTCGTGATGGGCTGAGAACACTCGGGTAACAAATTCAAGCCACCCACCTTGTCCCCCACCTTGCCCAGCACGTGACGCCGAGGTTTGGCAACAAGGCGAAATAACAGCTCGCGAACTGAGACGGGGAACCCGGAGCAGAAGCGACACGCTCTGTCTGCTTCACCCTTTAACCATGGGGTCTTCAAGCTCCCACTTCTCCAGAGAAGACAATATTCCAAAGCAAAACTGTTACTTGAACGGCCTTAATAAATAGTCCCACAAGCCTCCGGTGAAGACGATTCAGCCCGAATCTAACGACCTGTTGTAAATGGCTTCTTGTTTCAGAGGACGTGGCAAGCGCTGTCCCACCGAGGGCAACGCTGGCGTGGTTTGAGAGCTGCTCGTTTCACACGTCGGAGCAGCTCCGTGGTGAACCCAGCAGGAGCTGAGAGTTGCTGAATCTGTCCCAAGAGAGTTTTAGGAGTCAGCTCTCACCTTGCTGATCTTAGCCCTCAACGTTTAAACTCCATCGCCTCCCAGAGGTCTCATCTTCAGGTGATGCCTCCGGCTGCAGCCTTTGTCTATCTCCCATCAGAGGCTGGGCGTTATTTGCTCCCCCCAGGGTGTGGCACTGGGGAGTGATGGGACACAACTCAGTTGAGCACTGGTGATCCCAGTCCCAGCTGCTGCTGGGCACATGGTGATGCTGAGTGGGACCACAGGTGGTGAGTTGTGGGCTGCTGGGACCAGATTTGGATCCGCTCTGCTGCAGGGGTGGCCGCTTCTTCGGTCTCTGAATTTCTCCCACCACCAGTAAAAAGTGCTGAGCTTTAGTTGAGGTATATCAATAATCTGCAATCCATGGGAAACCAACCTTTTGTTTCTCCCTTGCCTCCCCTTTCTAAACCACCATGGGGGATGCCCAAACACTCAAAACAAAGACCAGAGCCCAGTGGCTTTGCCTTCCAGGGGCTCTCTTTGATG
>JANHGN010022137.1:0-57124 GCA_024605025.1 Megaceryle maxima | reverse complement strand
CCCTCTTCCCCGGGGGGTCGCCGTTCCGCCCCCTACCCACGGGGAATGGGAGAGGGAGAAAAAAAAAAAAAAAAAAAAAAGGGAGAAAAAAAGAAAATAAGGAGCCTGGAGTAACTGCGGCCGGTGGGACGGTGGAGAGAGGGGAAGAGGAGCGTTCCTCTCCAGATCCATCGACAGGCACCACGCGTGAGTGAAAGGATGGGAAGCACTGCCATGGATAAGAAGAAAGATGCCTGCAGCAGCAGGAAAAGCTCCAGCCAGAAGAAACTCATGTTGCGAGTGCACATCCCTGTAAGTGGCTACTTGCTTTTCCTCCCCTTGGGCAGCTGGCGTGCCTTGGGCGCTGGTGCTTGTTTTTCTCTGACATGTAGCGCAGCGAAAAGCAGGGAAGAGGGAAGAGGTGTTTCCCGCCGCCGAGGTCTGGAGTTCGGGGGATGCTGGGTTGGAGGGTGCAGCCCGTGCAACAGGCGAATCCTCCACATCTGAAGTGGGTTAGAGCGTGGTGGGTTCCCCTGGTCTCTGCCCCCGTGCAGTCCTAGGAGCTCAGGGTGCAGCGTCCGTGGAACGGAGGAGAGAGGATGACTCCGGCTGCACCGCAGCTCCCCGGCTTTGGCTCAGCGTGTCTCACCCAGTTCGCACGGAGACTCGCAGTGCGGTTTAGCGAAAGGTCTGTTCACCCCCAAACGCTGCTCTCAGCATCTCCAGATTTGGCTCCGGGAACTGTCCGTGCCTTGTGGCTGAATCAGAGTGTTTCATCTGACTCTTCCCTCGCTCAAAACTAATCCACAAGCTGAATTTGCTGGGGCTGGGGAGCCCAGAGCTCTCTCAGATTTGGACACAAGCCGCCTGTTTATTACTGAAATACCAGGGACAGTTGTATAGCCATGGTGGAGCAGACTAGGGAGCCATGCAGTCTGTGCACTGACTCTGGGTTTGTGTATGCACACTATAAAGAAATGTGCAAGAAAGTATAGAATACAGATACAGAATAACCTCAGACCAAAAGTTTCTCTGTATTCCTAGTGAATGCTAAAAGGCTGCCTGGCTCTGTCTTCAGAGTACATGCCTTTCAAAACTTTGACTATTGTTTTTCTTTACTATAAGGATGTTCTTGTTACCTGTGTAACTATTTAGGTTTTTATTCTCAGTCCCAATGTGCTTTTGTTTTCAGTGCTTCTGGCAAGAAATGTCAGTCTCTGTATCTCTTTTTGGTGCAATCTGTTTTGGTTGATTTTATGTTGGGTTTTGGTGGTTTTTGTTTTGTTGTTTTAATTTTTTTTATTTTATTTTTGTTGGTTTTTTCTCTTGTTTATATAAAGTGGGAAACAATCCTGCGTGTATCTTCTGCCAGGCCACCAAGGATCAAAAAGATATTTCTGGGTCTAAGTTTTTCCTTTGTTTAAGGCAAGAACAAGAAGCTAAAGCAAATTTATTAGTTATCTTGAGTGTGTGGAATAAAATAGAGGAGAAATACATGGTTCTTCTGCAGATTTCATTTTTATCTGGAGAGGAATGCAAGCCCAAGAGCCTAAGCCAAACTTGTGGAGCTCCGAGTGTGGAGCTCCATTCAGTACGAGGAGAAAAGGATCCGTTGCTGCTAACATGGGTGTTGCCTATGCATTTGTGACTGGAGTTTTTAGGCAATGATCTTTGCTATATTACCAGTAGTACTTCACAATAGGGTTGTACTGAGAAAATATGATGTACCACTCCAAATAAAACGTACCACACCAAAACACCACTCATTGTGTACACCTCATGCTTTTCCACTCTGCCTGCTGCATTGTCTCTGCCATCTCTTTCCATAGCCTTCCCCCCCCTGCCTCCCCCCGACTCAGTCTAGCAAGGAACTTCTGTGCAGAAGCTGCATTTTCTGCCTGATGAAGAGCTATAGGTAGTTTGGGAGATGCTGTGGTTGCTGCAGGACTTTACAGGATCCATCTGATGGTTTTGAAATACCTTTCAGCCACCAGAAAACTGACCACACCAGTACTTACAGCAGTTTTCCCTATTTTATGGTTGTGAAGCTAAGGTGGAAAAACTGCCTGAATAACTTGTTCATGCTTAAACTTTACTGACAGAGGGAGGCTAATACTTTTTCCTAATTGCCTCCCTACAGCCCATAGACAACCTTTCCTCATGAGTGTTGCCTTAGTTCTGTCTTGGATGGAACATCATTAGTAGTGCGCCATAATTTTTCGTGTTCATTAATCTCTTGGCTTCTTTGCTATGCAGTTTGTCACCTAGGTAGCAGTAGTTACTCAGATACGAGCCTGCAAATGCCTGATACCGCACTGAAGTTGACATGAGTTTTATTGTTCACCCAATTGGAAGCAATTCAGAATTTGCTAATGAGATAACACCTTTCATCTCTCCATCCCCCAAATATCCTCTGTTCCATTCTAGTATTCTGAAATGGACTGTTGGGCCAAGGATCTTTCAGGTTGTACTCACATTTTTAGAGGTTTTCCATTATCTGTCTGAGTTTAAATATGACTGTGCTATAAGAACATTTTTCTCATTCTCCTCATTTGACAGTGGAATCTGCATTTGAAAAGATCCATTTAGACTGTTTTTTTTTTTCTCTTTCATAACGTTTTCTTGGCTGTTGTTTTGAAGCATCGTTCCTATTATTTCAGTGGCGCCTGTCAATGTAGCTGTAGTTGTCAAGGGAGCTTTCACGAGACAGTGATTTTTATTTTGTTCATCCTTTTTCTTTGTGTTGCTGTGAGATCATGTTTATTGCTGAGACATGTAATTCTTGCTCATTGAGATTTTCAAATTAGAAACAAGTGAAGGACTAACAAGGTCTGAGTAGGAGAGGAGTCAATTCTTAAAGTGGGACAGAAAGGTCCTGTTGTGATGCAGGCTATCCTAAAACATATTTTTTAGACATGTAGAAATGCTGACCAGAAATAATGGGGGGGGGGGAGTGAGTAATGCAAAATACACTAAAATTGTGTTAGAGGACTATGGAATAATAGGCATCTCTGAAAAGAAAGTTATATACTTTTTTCCCCTCTCCCATATATTTTTATTTCTTGGGTTTGCCTGCAACAGTGGAAAAAAATGAATCCATTTAAGAAAGCTGAGCTTGTGCCTTCCAACACTGCAGGGCATTTCTCAGGTACATCTTTCTGAAGCAAGAACAAGACATGACACAGAAAGTCTGGAAACACTCTATTTTCACCTTCTTTCTGTGCTGAATCTCCTTCAGCACAGGGGATTGGTCCCCAGCCCTTGTTTCTGGGAATAGTGGTAGACCACTAAGTTGCTGCCTGTTGGGTGTCCCCGCTGCTTTCAACTTGTCTTTCAGTAGCCAAGAGTCAGAGCCACTGTGTTCTGTCAGCATGGCAGGGATGTGTTTGCTGACTTATTGGATTAATTGATCAACTTTTTCTTTTCTTTGTTTGTTTGGGTTTTTTTTCTTTGCAAATACAGAAGTGACTAACAAGCTAGTAAATTAGACAGACCATAATGTAACTGCAGGAGCCTTTCTAAAGTAGAGGTGACATCAACCTCTCTCTTTCCCAGTAGCATCTTCTGGAGTCTTGAAATTAGAGATGCCTAAATGGAAATTTCTGGTCTAAATGTCTTTGAAAGCTGCTACAGGTTTTAACAGAAACCTTTGCTCTCTAGATGCATCACAGCAGTAATATGAAGACATTAGAGTTATAAAAATACTTTTTAAGCCATTAGAAGTTAATGTTGCACATTGCTTTGAACATTTTAAAAACTCTATTCTAAGATGGGATGCAATTGTCTGCTGAGTAGTGAGATCAGGATGTTCTTTTGTCATCTTGCAAAATTGATCTGTTCTAATGTTAATGTTGCCATTGTAATCCTGTGTTGCTGAAGGAAAGGAAAGGGAAGAAAAAAAAGAGAGATTTTCTGCTCTTGCTTACTTTGAATTTCATCTGGGGTAATTCAGTCAGTGCCAGCAAAGTTATGTTGTGTTTACACTCGCACAGTTCAGGGCAGAACCTGTCTCAAGAGCTTCACCGTGGTAAGTGCCAAG
Source organism: Megaceryle maxima (assembly GCA_024605025.1). Taxonomy (NCBI): domain Eukaryota; kingdom Metazoa; phylum Chordata; class Aves; order Coraciiformes; family Cerylidae; genus Megaceryle; species Megaceryle maxima. The sequence goes on along the minus strand of JANHGN010022137.1, from coordinate 53,106 downwards.
CACCTGCTGCTCCCAGCAGGTGGAAATTGCAGAACCTTGGCACTTCCTTGGGTTTCTCCCAAATACATCACAAGGTGACTTTTTATTCAAAAGAATAAAGAGATTTTGTCACATTAAGGATAAAAATAACATCTGCGAATGAATATAAAAACATCTTTCAGTTCAGCGAAGTGGCTGTTGCCTCTGGTACTTCAGCCCTGACAGCAGAGTTGATGCACTAGAAGGATGCTCTTGGAGATCACGATCCTTTATTTTCAGTGTCACGCAAACAAACATCTCTGCACATTTTCTCCCATTTCTTTGTCAGCCTCTATGATTTTGAACAGACTCCTCAATGTGCATATTTATTGCTGTTTCCAGGCCTGTTGTTATGTCGGGATGCCAAGCTGAAACATCAAATGGCTTAAATATTTCTAAGCTGATAGATGACAATGATATTCTGACAGCTAGTGTTGGCTCAGGCTCTGCCCTTCCATCTCGCTTTCCACACTTGCAAAGTCATTAATGGCTGCATGCCTAATAAATCACTGGGAAATGATTTTGTTATGTCGCAGTTTTTGCAGGGTGCTTATTGTCTCCTGGTGATTGCTGGGTGGGCTGGTGAGCCCAATCTAGGGATCACTTCAGGAAGCTGCAGATAAGGAGTAAACTGGTTGATTCTTTCAAAGGAGGTGAGGGAATCAGCTTCCAGTGTAATATAGGAATAATAAAAAAAAAGTTTGTTTTCTTGGGAAAATGAGGGGAGAGGGAGACAGAGGAGAAGGAAATGTTTCCCTACATTAAATCTGCAACTGTCCTCCCCCTTGCTCTCCTAGGGCAGACTCTGAGCTGTCCTGAGCCTCTGTGGCCTTGAAGTTTAAATTCAGATTCCTCCCTAAAGGACTGATATATTAAGGATCTGAAAGGGCAAGAGGTATCTGCTTGGGGGTGTAAAGATTGCACTTTGAATCCTTCTGAAGGGAAAAAAAGAAAGGATTTATGTTTGCAGTCATAATAGCTGCCACTGTAATTAAGGAAGCTCTTAGTCTTCTTGGTTTTAAAGCGTGTAACAAACTGATCATCAGCTTACTGAAAAATACTGGTTCTTTAAAACACAACTTTTTTAGCAGGAGGTTCTGCTCCTAAATGGTCTCATGCAATCTCATTCATTTATACCTTTGAGCCTGTGAGGACTGTGGGCTCAGAGGAGTGTGAATTTCCTTGGAGCATTAAGTCATGAATGTGGAAGGAACCTCACTGAAATGTGGATGGTGAGACTTTTGGCCTTAGGGAAAGTTACTCACACTGTGCTTATATTGGGAATTACTAAAACAGTAATATAAACATTCTCCTAGATAGATCAGGAGTGAAGTGGAAAGTAGTGATCTCTACCTGGGAGGTTTTAGTGCCTGTTCACAGACCTACAAGGTTCAACTTACGCCCAATTTCACCTGGGCACCACATGGCATTCCATGGAGCTGCTCAGATGTGACCAACAGCAGAATTTGACCCTGAAGACAGGATTCAAAAATCACATTGCTGATGATGTATGAACAGTCAGTGGAAGTAGATTGGTGTGGTTGTGTGCTGCTTTGGCAGGGCTAAGGGGAGTAGAAAGGAGCCAAAACTGTCAGCACAGCTGTTGCTAGATCAAATTATGGATGTTCATGTTGAATGAAGTACCACATATAGTTCTCACTCCTTTGAAAAAGAGCTGAATTTTTATCAGAAGGCATCCTGGGCATAGGAAATACTGAAAGGGTAGAGTTGGTTATGAGAGAAAGGAAACATCAAGGAAGACATCAGCAGCAGACAGGAGATGACACAGGATATGTCTGGCATAGAAATAGCCCCTCTGTGGGCTACGTTCCCCCAGACTGATCATCAGGCTCTGACAATTAGCCTGCTTTCAGGGCCTGATCTGGTTGCAGAGGACTGCTGTCTCAATTTTCTGCTATTGTTTGCACTGCAAACATATCGGAGAAAGTGTTATGGCCTAACAAATATGTCTTCAAAAACAAAAAGAAAAAGTATCTCAAATGTATCGTGAATTGACTTATGTATTTCTCCTGGAAAGGAGAACTCGTGTATACACATGAATGTAGGATGTCATCAATAACTATAAAATATCATTGGTGGTTTGATGATACAGTGCTTTGCTACCACTGAACTATTTTTAGTACTAGCAGAGAGTTGGAACAGTGACATACACGACAGTTTCTGCTGCAGAGTGATTTTTGTGTTTATTCTTTAGGTAGTCGTAGAAACTGGAATATAAGGCTTCAGTTTAGAGTTTGCTTCTGTAATAGTCTCTCTTAAATTACTTGCATATAAAATCTTTGAAGCACGAAAGCATTATTTACATGGTAGAGAACCAAAACATAACACAGTACTTCAGATTTTGACATTGAGGATTCACAGACTTTAAATTTTCATATAATTCAGCGTGACAGTGAATTACATTATGGCAGCGTGACTTAGTGGGATGCATAGCAAATGCATTGCAGGATGTGTTTCATGGTTGTCATTTGTATCACGCACTGCGATTGTTCAGACCTTATGGTCATTATTGCAAAGAGTGCCTGTGACCTTCTGCTCCAAAACCACAACCTATGTCATAAGCTGAAGTCTTAATCTATTTTTGCAGTCTGGGTGATAGAGCTATATGCCTTTTTTTAAGCAGCTTGAGAGCACATTCAGAGATCTGGAGTTTCATTAGGAGGAAGTGTGTGCATTATAAGCATTATCTGCCATGTTAGGAAGCCTTTATCATCATTTATTCACAACAGCCATTGTGCAATTTTCAGTCACCTTTTGATGTTGGTAATGCTCCTGGAACAATGCAAATAAGAAAATACTCTGCTTCTGCAAGCTGAAGAAAGAAAAGCTATTTGAGTGGTCAGAGTGCTGGCTTATAGCACTTGGGATTTTCACAGGATTTTCCTGCTCAGTTGTAGGCTTATTAGTGGTCTTTTATGAATGACTAATCTGGTTTGTGGAGGCTATGTGCCTGTTGACTCCTTTAGAAGAGCTTGGAAACATGTTTTCCATAGAATTAGAGAAATCACAGAATGTTAGGGTTGGAAGGAACCTCAAAAGATCATCTAGTTCAACCCCTCTGCCAGAGCAGGGCAACCTAGAGCAGGTCATACAGGAATGTGTCCAGGAAGGTTTTGAAAGTCTCTGGAGAAGAAGACTCCACAACCTCTCTGGGCAGCCTGTTCCAGTGCTCCATTACCCTCACAGTGAAAAAGTTTTTCCTAATGTTTTTGTGGAACCTCCTATGTTCCAGTTTACATCCATTGCCCCTTGTCCTATCACTGGACATCACTGAAAAGAGCCTGTCTCCATCCTCCTGACACTCACCCTTTATATATATTTATAAACATTAATGAGGTCACCCCTCTGTCTCCTCTTCTCCAAGCTAAAGAGAACAGAAATCAGTATTTGGTGAGCTTGATTAGGGGTAGAATTTGAATCCAAGCATGAAGAAACATTTCAGTGAAGACAAGCTCTCCATAGAGAAGGTACAGCTGCAGTAGTGTGATGGACTAAACAGGTGCCATTAGCATTGCCTGTAGCCTGTTTGTTGAAATAAATTGATTGTTACTTGCATGCTTCTTATTTTGAGTTGCCTCTACATGGAAATTGGGAAAGACACCTGGAATTATGCACAGAACCCTGAAGTGTATCATGATGACTGTTTTTGCTACTTAGCCATAATCTTTGACAACTTTTCACGTATTCATGACTGTTGTGTGCCTTTAAATAGTTGTGCATTTAATATGTTTGCTAAGCTTGTGCTGTCTGGGTTTTGGTGATGTGGTCTTTAAAAAGTGTAACTACTAACAGGTGTTTTTACTGAATCATGGAAGAGTTGAGGTTGGAAGAGACCTCTGGAGATTGCCTAGTACAGTCCTCCTGCTGGCCTTGCTCTCAGAGCAGGTTGCTCAGAATTGTCCTATCCCATTTTAATATCTCCAAGGATGGAAACTGCACAGTTTCATTGCTCTGAAGGAATGCATTTGGGCAAGTGAAAGATTCCTGAGACTAAACACTGTTCATTCACTAGACAGGCACATTGAATTTAACTCCACAGTTTGTTGGATCTTGTGCCAAAAGCATAGTGTCCATCTGAGGAGTGAAATTGGATTTGGCTGTGTAGTGTAGAGACTTCTGGGAAAAGCACGCCCTGAAATGGGAGTTGAAATTGGTGGCACTATAATCCCAACAAGGCATGTGGAAGAAAGGGACAGCAAGGAAGAGATTGAAAAATGTGCTTAGTCAGTGTTATCACACCATGTATGGGAGTTTGCCAGCTTCTCTGCAGAGCATTGCATCTTCTGGAATGCAGTTTTCATCATGTGTTGTCATTCCTTTTGCATAAATTAATTAGAGGAGCATTTGCTGTTAGTGAGTATCAATCATGGCTTCTGCGTTAGAAGTATGATCTAAACCAAGAGGCATGAGGAAAGACAGTTCAGGAATAAGAGCACTAAATCATCACCTAGCTGTTTGAATGTCTATCTGGTGTATTGCCTGAGGGCAGGCAGAGGAGAGTCCTTGATGTAAGCTTTGCATTGCTGAATGGCTGAAGCTGGGGGTCCTCCAAGAATAGGCTTTTTAAGTATCAGCATGCCACTTTGAAACACTAAAACATCCAATGTGATGTTCTTTCTATCCATGACTGAGTGCTGTTGAGCTAGGTGTCTGTGTGTAAGGATACATATGTCAGTAAAGGCAAACTCTCTGAAGAATTTAAAGCCTTGCTAGATGCTATAGGCTGGAGGCACGTGATAGGAAATGATGTTGCCCCTGCAGTACTGATACTCAGCTAGATGACTGGAGTTTAACCAACTTTCTCTGTGTTGTACAGGACCATAACAGTTGGATTCATGAAGTGTTGAGACCTGGTTCACTTAACCATAAGCCCAACTTTCTTCCTGTGTTATTTGTCCCATAAGGATCCATGTACAGGCTCAACCGAAGTCAGCAGTAATAGAAAGTATTTTTCCTTTTGCTTTTTGAAAATATATGTGAAGTGAAAGGATTCCAGTCTAATGTCTACAGACGATCGTGCTGTGGCTTAAAATAACAGTTAGGACTTTTTTTGTCAGTCTGATCAGAAAGGCTAAGTACTGAGGATATTAAATATTGTAGAAGAGACTATATTGACTTTCAGCATCAAAAGTGGCACTTCAATGAGCGTGCCTTATCTATCACACCCTCCATGTGGTTCATTTGGTTGTTGAAAGTTGTGAAATGATAATCTTTCTTTATTCTGAATAGTTGGTGGCACATTTGTAGAGTTCTTGAAACAAGGCATCTGCAGCCATTTAGCATGTAGTCATCTACAAACTCAAGCAGATGGAGAAAGAGCACTTTACCAGCCACATTCAACCTACAGCACCCTCCAAAGAGTTTGTAGGCATCCTGTCTCCATTCTTGCACTCCACTGGCTGGTCCTAGTTGCTAGAGCTGGGCATTCCTCAATACCGCTGTCAGGTAGTGCAACTCAACAGTATTCTTGGATACCCCTTCCACTAATTATAGATAAATTCTACATTTTTATGGGAAAATAGAGAGTTTCTGTTGTCTGAAAAGTTGAGCCAACATTATTCATAAACATAAGATATATAGGCTGAAATTACTGGGAGGTAGAAGATGTTATTTGCTGGTTTTCTTTGCCCTTTTACATAGCTAGTTAATGTTAAAGGTAAATACTAATTTAATAGGGGATTTTTAAAAATATATATATTTTTGAGAATGACTGTATGCTCTCTAAGATATGCAAAGGCAGGAGGGTACATGCCATCAATTTTCTTTGTAAAGTAATACCTGTAATTGAAAAACTGCAATTACTTCAATTCTTTTTTTCTGTATTGTGTACTTGGAGTTCTGTCTCCTTTCACTGTGGCAGACCTATGGAGGCATCATCAGCTGGCACAGCAGAATTTGCTGTTAGCTGAAACTTAGTTCATTTAAAACACTGAAGTCAGTAAAAGAGGAATCATGCCTCACTTCACCATGTACAGTAGTGGGCAGGTCTCCATTACTTAGTAAGTAAAAAATGGTTTTTTGCCCAGTATTCATCAGTTGTTGTGGTGGACCTCAACAAGTAGTTCCCAAGGCAAAGCAAGCTGCTGTTCACTGCCTGGCTTTATTAACACATTATGTGGATCCTTCTATCCTGCTGCAAGGCTGAGTAAAACAAGCTGCCTTACAATACCTTCTTAGTTAGCCAACATGTTTTTATTCTCATGATGGACATTGTTGGATAAACCAAGGGAGTGGTAACTTGGTAAGCCTTGGTAACTCATTCACTTTTGATGTCCATCTGTCTATAATCTGAGATCCAAAAATCCAAGAACAACAGATGACTCAAGTTTACTTGAAATGTCATTTTCAAGAGTAATCCTTGGGGGGGAAGATAGGTGCTAAGAAGCCTAGTAGTTCAGAGAGATTGGATTTTCAAAACATTGTAGTCACATCAGATCCCCATGCAGTGTACGAAGATCCTACTACTCTACTTGCATCAGGATGTTCTTAAATACACTTGAAAATCAACCTCTACATGTTTCAGGCTTTCAAGATGCCATTCTTCCCCCTCTGCTATTTATACTGGTATTACAAAATAGAAGCTGGTTTTCCTACTTTTCCTCTCCCCGTAACATTCTCTTGTACCTGATAGCTAAAATGGGAAAAAATAATAAGAAAAGCTGAGTGAGAAGCTTGGTTTTTTTATGGAACAGAGACTGAAAGTAATACTAGGAAGTAATTTGGGAAGAGAGAAATAGCAGCTGTTCTCTTGATGATAAGGACTGAAACTAATACTGATATTTAGTGCAGCGCAATCTGTTGTGACACATGATGAAGTCTGTGTATGACCTTGTGTTTGACTGACAGTGACCAAGTATTGCATATGATGAAGACTTCTGAAAGAAATTAATTTTCTATCCCTTTCAACTTCCCAATGTAAATTGAGAAAAAGCTCTAGTCATTTAAAATGAGAGGGCTTTTTATTTATATTTATTTTTACCTGTGTAAACTTTTAAAGTTTTGTGAACTATTCTAGACACTGATTGTTGGACTTGATGATCTTAGGCATCTTTTCCAACCTTAATGATTCCATGATTTAATGTGTTTAGACTCACTGTGGATAGTTGTTTCCAGTTTTTTTTTTTTCAAATATAGATATTTTAAAAGGAAAAATATATTTCACTGTCATAATCTGTGTATGCTTTTTGGCAGCATGTTTATGAAGCAGAGGTATTTGGAGTTCTGCAAGTCCATGTCAATATTGCATGGTGGGCTGCTGCTTGTTGAGGTCACTGGAGAGAGACAGGAGGACACGGGGAAGCTCCTCAGGTTGTGAGAAGCTGATGGGGTTATGAACTTAGACTTTGAAATTTCTCTGTGCATATCTGTGGTAGAACAAACTTTTAGCCTTGACTATTTGGGTTGAAGTAACTGAGGAAGAGGCCACACATAAACACGGAGGCTGATAATATCAGTGGCAGCGATCGGTATGTGCACTTTAATGGATGAGAGTTGGAACACCCAGGCTGAACATCTGGGGACAGATGTCTGGGGATCACCTCCTGGAGGAAGGAATGGTAAAATCTAATTTCTCTGGGCTTTATCAATAAAGTGAGAGGAAATATTAAGTATAGACTCTAAGGAAACATCCATTTTCGGAGGAGATATTTCTAAGACCTCATTTCCAGAGAGCAGTAGGTACCTTTGATTACGTTTTACGGTCTTGAATGATCTGTGCCCTTGACTAGGTTAATTTAAAAAGCATGTAAACACACAAGTGCAAAGCCTGTGTGTGTGAAGGGAAGCTGCCCTGCGTGCAGCTGTTTACTATAAACTGAATACATTCAGTGTGTATGTACAAGCTGGCAAATTGCTCATGTGGCAGAGAAATGAACTGTGATGGAAAATGCAACAGATACTTAATTATTTCAGAAAACAACAAAAAAAAAAACCCAACACATTGAATATGCTTCTGCCTGATGTTAAAACATCTGGATTCACTAAGATTATTTTTTATTTCATATCCTGTGATTTAATGTCACAAAACAAATAGAACAAGGAGCTGACTTTGTATCTTGACCTTTAGGTTGTTTTTATTTCTGGTGAAGTTTGGGTGGTTCTGGTTTACAAGACTAATTTAAAGTCCAGTCACCTGAGGTATTGTGCTAAGAGATAAACACACATTAATTTGAGTCCTGCTGTCCCAGATAGTTGTAACCAGGACTAACTTTCTTCTTTCTTGTCTCTCTCTGCTTCCCTGCATATGACCATTGCTGTAGAAGGCCTCCAAGTCATGTCATGTCAAATAATGCATGGTCTTCAGAGCTCACTGGGGGAGAGAAAAGTCTGGGAACAATGTGAACAGGCACAGCAAGGCACTTCCACTAATTGTTGATGTGGATGATGGAATACAAAAGCAGAAGGAGGGAGGGGGGAATGGAAATGTGTCTTAGTGTGGAAACGACTGTGTGAAAACAAATATGCCTGGACTTGCTCATTGGGAATGTACACGTTGCACAGGAGAACTCCCACAACAGGAATCCTCTCTGGTTTAAGCCGCCCCTGCCAGATAATTTTAGAAGGTTTCTTCTTTTCTATATTTACCTCTAGAGGCTTTCTTGGCTATTTGGAGATGTGGACTTCAACAGCCATGAATTGTAACAGGTAGTGGCCATTTAGTACTGAGCTAGCTTGAAGTTATCTGTTAATTTTTTTGTTCTGCTTATTTGGTATCGCCTAAATATTGGGAATGGTAAATTTACATGAATTATTAATGTAACATGCTGGTGGTATTTCAAACTACATTCTGCTGGAGTGAAATACCTAAGTGGCTCTTCCATACTGTGCCCTCTAGCCCAGGGCAGGCTGACTTGCTTTGCAGATTAGTTATATAGAATAAATAAAATTAAGTAAAATGACATAAATGGTTTGGGGTTTTTTTATTTGTAATGAAAATCAAAGATTCCCCTCAAGAATTGTTCTGCTGAAATACCTATACTGTATTTTGCTTAAACTCTGAAAAAAAATCAGGTGAATACAGTGGTGAAAGGATGGCCATTTGGCAGATCGAGCCTGAAAATGGAACACTGATCCTAAAGGTTGGGAGCTATACAAAGCTATGAGAAATTGAAAATTAAGTTAGTAAAGGTAATGAGATTCATAAAGTAAAATGAGTAGATTTATACATTATTACACAGTGGAACTTTAGCTGCACAGGGAAGCTACCAGTCCATGCTGGAATTCATCATCCCCTGTAGATAAAAAGACTCTACATCAAGAAAACAGAAAACACAGATGATACCCAGGGCACTTGCATGTTCATCTGTGTCTGAGAGATCATCATACTTATGCTGAAAAGCAGATATTTCTGCAGTGAAATGCAACAGCTGCAGTTAGTAATCAGCACAATGCAACACCATTGGTAAAAATCCAAATGCTTACTTAATCCATTTCCTAAATGAATCACAAATGTCTAGCTGAACCAAGAACTATTATGGAGGCAAGAGGAAAGGGAATAGACAGCAGAAACCGATCTATTGATTATATAATGGACCTATCATTAGGAACTTGATTATGCCAACACAATTGCTTTTTCTCAAAGACAGATACTTCTTCCTACCAGGACTGATTGATCTTGAAAATCAGTCTGATTATTCCAGAGTGTATTTTAAATGGAAAAGGATAATAGAGTTGAAGAAATTGAGAAACTATTTACTGACAGAAATATGATTGCTGATAGCGTTGCAAAAAAGTGAGAATGAAGAAAGATAGGATGGTTTATAAGGAGTTAGATTTATCCCTTTTTAGTTAACTTTCACAGCACTGAATTTACATAATTTTATCACGAGGACAGCCCTGAAGTCTGATTGTGGCTCCATGCACAAATCAAGTTCATCGTATAAAATTCCTCACAACAATCCACTGTGGTGCTTCTATTTTGACAGGCAGGATTGGCCTTCCAGCAATTACCACTGGAGATATTCATCATTACAATGTGGAAATCCAGCTTCCTGGCACTGGGCTGGGAACTTCATTTCACAGTGATCTCCTAAACATCTTTGCTGACTAAGATTGATTTTGAGCATGTTGCCAGAAGATCTTAATTTCTCTGTCTTCTTCCCAGTCTTCCAGTTTTCACATCAGATTTCTTTTAATCGTGTTCCTATTTTTGTAATCCTGTGATTTCCAAAAGCCACTGTAACCTCCACACAAATAATATTCCCATAGCAGTTGTCCCCCAGCCAAGAGCAGTAGCTGCTATCACTAGATAGCAAAAAGGTGGGTCTAAAACCCACCACAATCGCAAAATACGAAAACTGCAAAAATCAGTCTCGCAGAGTTCCATGTTGGATCTTTAGGGAAAGGATTTTTAGTTTTGTTTCCCTGAGATGTAGGGAGACTTCAGGGTTGAACATCAGATTTTTCTGAAATGTTGGTGACTTCTGCTGCCTAAGGGTGGGATATTTAATGCTAAGGAGAGTCACAGAGCTCCTGCTGTTTCATGGAGGTTACCCACAATTAGTTTTTAGGGGATTTAAAGAATTTTTGTTTAGCTTAAGTGTCCTGTTCAGCACAGAGCAGGGAGTGGCTGAACCTGCTGGAAGATTTCCATGTGTATGAGCTGCTCACCACTAGGTATGCTGGGTGTGATTCTGGAGTTGCTTGCTTTAGTGGGAATATTTTCCCTGTCATCACTAAAACCACTACTGTCAGTGGGGTTGGAGCTGGAGGCACTATTTTTCCACGAGATGAAAATGTTAAGATTTCATTATGGCTTTGCAGGTTAGAGGGGTAGGAGAAAGAGCCACCTAAAGCTTGTGAGCATATAAAGTATAAATGAGCAAAGTACTGGTAAATACCTTGTCAATGGATACTGAAATATCAGGGTTGTTTTGTTTTTCATTGTGGGGTTTTTTGTTTGTTTGTTTTTTTTTTTTTCAATTTTGCAAGAACTGAATTTGAGAAACATCTAAGTTTCTTCTGGATGTTCTGCTGAGAGCTTTCTCTCTTTGGAGACGACTTTTACAGAGCTGCTTATTGCAAAACTTACCATATTTGCCAGGACTGTGCAGAAAGCCTGATGTAAGAGATCTGCGATGGAGATGGGAGAGTGAAACCAGGGTAGAGTGGTAATATACAGCTAATGCTATGATTCACCCTCCCTGCTATTCTGAGTGTGTTACAGCTGTAATTCTGTAGCTGTGGTTTCTTCCAGCGGTCTAAACAGGGAGGCAGGTAAGAGGTTGAACTCACTGTGAGCCAATAACTATAAAATAGCTAAATAGCTCTGATACTGGCAAGGTGCCCAGACCAGAATAAATACATTCAGCTTTTCGCTTTCACATCCTCCTTATAGAGACAGAATAAAAAAAGGTCTAACAGAATTCTAACAGGCCATATTTTGATTAAATAGAAGCCTGGTAACTATATGAGATCAAAAGACAGTTAAAAGGCTAAGTCTTACAGTACATATGGATTTATGACAGTCATTTATATAAAGTACACTTTTGTGCACAGGGTGAGGATTGGTAAATTCACACTGGTTTATGTATGTTTGTGTACTATATGAGGGGTTTTAGGTGTAGTACATATACTTGGCTAGATTTTTCTTTTTTGGAATCCTCATGGGGTTTAGATTAAATTTGTTTTCTTTTCTGAGCATGTCAGAGTTTATCATGATCTATTTAATAGAAAAAAGAAAACCCTTTTATCTGTCCCAGTTTGCACACAAGGCCAATTTCTAGGAAAGCTTGACTTTTCTGAGAGGCTTCCAGAAGTTCCAAGAGGTTCATTTCCATCTGATAATTACAAATAAGCCTTAAGAAGAGCATATTATCCTTTCTAGGGTATTCTGTTATTCAGGCTTTTCAGCACTACCATCCATGAGTCCAACTATGTGTCGTTTTACAGAACCACTCAGCAAATGATCCATGATACCAACGGAGGGAGAGGATTTACATCCAATGGCTGGAGCTGCAGTTCTTGGACTGGCATATTGCTTGGGCTGCACAGGAGGCTATAACTTTGGGAAGGAAGTTTAATTATCTCTTCTGGCAATAGCCTTAACATTTTCTTGATCTCGACTTTCTATTGCTGGGAAATTATGTGTAAAACAACTGTGGCTGGTGCAACATAGTTGTATATTTTATGTATAACTTCAAAGCAGAGCAAGTACAAATGTTCATCTTGATTAAGTCTTTTCCAAGTGTATGTATTCATTAAGCTGATCATAGAAATTCAGTCAAACATAAAATTAGCTGTGGCTGGTAATTCATTAACAGATTCATCTAAAACTTTGTCCGAAGCTTTAGTTTCTGAATCAGGTCCTGAATGTCTCATTTCCCCACCAGTCCAAAAGTAAACAGTCGATTTGGTGGTTAAAGCCAAGTCTAGCCAGACTGCAAGCAACAGTATAACCTCCTAGTCATAAGCTTGTGTTATCTTGGATCCAGTTGTGCTCTACCTTCCCCGTGTCAGGAAGAGGATATCCTTGAAGCATGAAACATGTCAGTCTTGACCATAACACCCCCATGGCTTTGTTCTTGGAGAGCATGTAGCCCAACCAAGTGCTCACTCCACTGACCTTCTGGCAGTTAGTTACTTGGCTGGGTATGGAGTACATGGAGTAAACTTTGGAAGATACACAAACTTTCTCATATGAGAAGCTCTGGCTTTAGAAGTTCATTTTGCTGTATATGAGTGACATGTATCTTGATCTGGGACAGGGGTCTCTAGATGTTTCACTGGTGCTTAGCAGTACTAGGAAAATTTGTGCTGGAATTCAAGAAGATTACTTCATCGGGAATATGCGATAGGGAGAACTTTGCCAAAAAAATGCAATGTGTAGAACACAGTTTGGAGTCACAATTAGTTTTCTAAAGGGAGGTATTGTGAGATCCTGAATAGCATCCTGAAAGTGGTTTACCTCTCTGTGGCGAGAGAAAACCGTATTTTTGTTCACTCCATGTAAACTCAAGTGCCTCTGTATCACTTTGCCTGTACTGGCCCTGGTTTGGCAGGGTTCCTAGTGAACAAAGTAATATCAATGTCCTAACTGCTCTGAATCTGAAACGTAAAATATCACCAACCATTAGACTGTCAATTCGCAGGTACAGGCAAGATATTCACCAGTCTCATCTTACTGTCCACGTGCTATGCTGTTTATCCTCTGTGGATCATTGCTCTTATCAGACAAGTGTACCCTCCAGTATCAACCTTCTGTGAGTTCACATTTTCCCTTACACCTTAAACACAGGGAGACCTGCTTTATTTGAACTTGCCAAAGAAGTGGACTCTTGGCGGATATCCAGGGTTTTATTGATGAGGTATTTGATCCAATTATTTATTTTAAAGCTCTCCTCAAAAGAAAGCCTGGTGAGAGAGCCAACATCATAACTCTAAGGCACTGCTCTCCTCCAGCTCCTTCCTTCTGCAAATTTTAAAATGTTTAGAAGAAAGGGTTGAGTTAATAATGCCCATGTTGCTCTGGAAGTATCATTATTTCTGATTTAAAGCTTGGAAAGCAAAAATACAGCTTGCCCAAGTCTGTAGAAAGTTGGAAAGTAGAGCTCAATGGCTCCCTGGTCTTACATGTAAGCTGAAAAAAAAAGTCTTGCTTAAAGCCAGCCTGTTCTAGGAAATTCAGCACTGGCAGATGCCTTGGCCCACTCTGCTCCTGATCTGCACAGAGCTTTTCATGTATAAGATCAACTATAATGAGGCTTCCTTTGGTCTCAGGAGTTTACCTGTGATGAGATTTCTTGTCAGGCTCCTGTGTCGATAGATTTACTGCAAAATGCAATAGATTTACTTCAGTTGTGGATGAAATCACTGTGCCCCACTTGAGGGAGAAAACAGATAGCTCCGTGAGCCTATGGCTCCCTGTGAATCAGCCCTTCTCTGCCATACATTGTTAAGGATGATGGAAAGAAGCCAGTATTAAATAAGGGGTGGGAAAGTATAGCCTTGCCTTAAACTGAGTACAGCTGTTCTTTTGTTACTGGAGTTGTGTGTGAGGGCAAGCAGTGTTTTGGCATGCTCTTGGCTCCATAAAAGCACTGCTGAGGGAGCAACAGGAAGCTACTCCCACTATTTTAAAAGACAGGTCACCAGACTCCCAAAGTTACAGCAGCTGATGCCTCTGGAGCTCTGTCTGTTCCCTAAGCCCTGGGGAGAGCTGAGGAAGAGCGTAAGCTGCGTGGGAACTGTGGTTTGAACCTGGAAAGACGGTGACAAATCAGTTCAGTATTCTCCCAAGGAGGGTCTGTTTCTTTTTTTTTTTTCTAGATGTGATAAAAATTGTCTGACAGGTGAAAGTAGGGCCCATGGTGGTGGCTGGTCAAGTGCTTGAAATACCAGTGCTGTATATTTCTATGATCCCTTTCCCATTCCATTCTCAGAAAGGTGGTTTGTTTGGTTTTTTTTTTTGCTTTTCTTTCTCTGTCCTGTTTTACTTGCAATTTCACCTTAAAAGCTTTTCCTTCCTCTTTCTGAACTTCTCTTTTAATTCTAGTAAAAATAAATTTCTTTCATATTCAGTTTTCTTGTTTGTTTTTCTAGGCTGTTCAGTAGTTAATGGAGAGAATTTCTACTTGTTGGTTATTTTACATAGGTAGGATCATCTTGATTCCCCATTGGAGTCATTATACAGCTCTTCATCAAATCTTGGGTCATTTGAGACTCTTGTATAAGCAGATGACACACTTTTATGAGTAGCATCCCATGTTTGTCATGTGTATATGTATAAGGGTGTGCCTGAATACACCCATATTTCCCTGTGCAGTTTTGCATTTAGTCCTTGCAGCACATTTGATGGGAGGGTTTTGAGAAGGACCAGAAGCGTGACATTAGGGAGCCAGGACTTCTTATGACAAGTTTAGTATTTTTTTTAATGGAGGTTTAGCAAAAGAATATGGTTGGCATACTCTGAACACCAAAAGGGTTGCACTCTGACGTGTAGCCACATGTTGTGTATAAATTTGAAAAACAGTGCAGAGTTAGCTTTTCTGAATCATCCCAGATTTTTATGTTGACCCTTGTATTACACAGAGAAGGACTCCTGTCCAGATGTTTGCAGCCCTTCCTGATCTTCCAGTCATTAGACATCTGAACTGTTTCAGTTCTGCAGATCTGTCAGCCATTGGGTCTTCGCCATAGGAGCAGAACTTCTTGAGCCTGGAAAAAATGCTAGAAATAATTATTTTTCTTTCCCTTCTTGTTCTAGAAGAGGCATAAAGCAAGAAGGAGCCTTCTTTAACTTGCCAGTTATTTCCATTTCCTGCTCCTGTAGGAAAATCCTGTAGGCAGCCCCATCATATCTTTCCTGTAATAAACTTCATCAGTCTGAAAAGTAGTGATGTTTCTTGCTCTCATTAGAGCTTTCCTCCAGAACTTCACTATTTTTTCTTCCTAATTTCCAGCTTTAAGTAATTCAATTAGTTTCCATTTTCTAATTGCACCCACAAAGTGCCTTTTATCTGTCGTCTTCCTTGTTGGTGTTTATCCCCCTTATGTAACTTTGGAGAAGGACCATGTACGCTCTCAGCTGTCAACTGTGAAGCAAAGTGAGCCAAGATCTTTTAGTCACATCCCCCAAGAGAGACTCTGTGTTCCTCTTCTCCTCAAAATAGTCTTTTGGTGTACCTGTTCCCAGCTGAATTAACCTTTCATGAGCAGATGGCTAGAACTGTATACATTATTCCTGATGTGTTTCACGGTGCTGATATATATATATATGTGTGTATGTATGGTATTAAAGATTTCTATCTACTCTGGAGGCTTCCTGATGCATTCTCTAACCCCATGTGCTTCATCCATGGCAGTATTACAATGACAGCTCTGAGTGGACTGTTCAAAACAGGTGCACTTGAGTTTGTGTCTAACCAGCTGTTGAATGCTCAAATTTTAGACAAAATTATAGTCCATAAATATGTCATTTAGGGATTAAACTAAATTAATTAAATTTAATTAACTGGATTTCTGTTTCTTCACTTTTTGATGTTATGCAGTCCTTCGTGGGACATATTCTGGTGCTTCTGGTAAAGAGAGAGTCCAGTAGCTTGGTGCCATCACCAAGGTATCTGGCTTAGCTTAAACATAGTGATGTTATTTACCTAGGTTTCAGTAAATTGTTTCATGGAAAATTTATTGCTTCCCTTTGCATTAGGGACTTGAAATTCCTT
Organism: Megaceryle maxima; assembly: GCA_024605025.1. Lineage (NCBI taxonomy): Eukaryota > Metazoa > Chordata > Aves > Coraciiformes > Cerylidae > Megaceryle > Megaceryle maxima. The sequence continues at coordinate 36,907 of JANHGN010022137.1, read as the reverse complement.
GTAGTCCTCCATGCTGGCTGGGATGCCAGGAAGACACTCCTTACTCTCAGCTCCGATAGCTGTCATTTCAGTGGCCCAGTGTGGCAAAGAGAAACAGCAAGAGGATGTTCAGGGGGTAACAGAGGATTTGCTGTGTACAGACTAAATCTTGGAAGAATTGCTAAGAAATTGCAATGTCTCCCACAGCTGTCTGGCTTATCACTAGGCCAGAGTTGTACAGAGTCTCACAGAGGCAGATCTGTGTTACCCCATGAGACCTGACCAGATTTCACAGTCATAGTGACAGTGATAGATCTTTTTGATTCAGTACTGGTTTTTTTGGGTTTGGGGTTTTTTTTGTGGGTTTTTTTTTTTTTCAGTGTGACCAAAAAAACCCCCATATATTTTTCTAACTTTGCCTTTTTTATCCTGAGATTAGCTAAAACTTAGCTTGAAAAAGTGTACATCTGAGGGGAACATCTGTCAAAGAAATACAGCCCACTGAAAGAGAGGTTATGTTTGCTAAGTGTTTGTGTAGCTTTAGGTAGCTGTAGCTTTATACAACTGTAGGTTGTATAGTCTTTAAATCTCTTGTTGCAGAACTATGAATGAAAATAGATGTTTCATGCAGGAGGACAAACTAATTATCTGACCAAATTGTAAAGTTGGTAATATAAATAAATGGGTTTATTTATAGCTACTTTTGTCATCCTCGCAGCAGCAGTAGCTGTCAAGAGCTTTAAATGTACAGGAGAAAGAGTGGATGGGGTAGATGGGGTGGTTTGGCTAAAACAACATGACCTTTGGAGCTAAGCCTGCTTATACTTTGGTCTCCCTCTGTTTAGGGTAACCTGCTTTTCTCACTTTTTTATCAATGGGATATGTAGTTCTTGAAAGAAGCTGAGCATAATGTAAGTAGAAGTTGCTCAGCTTCTGCTTCAGAGTCTTCTCCAGCTGGCTTAAGAGTCTGATAAAACTGGAAATAGTTTTTAAAGCCTTGTTTCCTTTTTTTTCCTGCTATGTTTTATAAACTTTTCTTATTCTCTGCATCCCTGTTTTATCTCCTTTTTTTAAAAGAAAAAAATTCTTTTTGCTATTTGTTTTCTCTTTGAAGGGTGTGAGCTGCCCTTCTTGAGTGGTGATATTCAAGTGAAATAAAAGGTTAATACAAGATGTGGGCAAATAATGATTTATTTCCTACAGTGCCACCAGCTGAATTGGCTTTCAGCTGCATTGTGGGCTGAAAAGTGATGACTTACAGTTGGCTAAAGATGGCCATGGGGCTGGAGCAGCTGTAGGACAGCAGAAACAACTGGTTTTGTTAAAGCTGAAAAAGAATGTTGTTTTCCTCCCTTCTTGTGTAAGTAGGGTGTTCTGAAGGTTTTTTGGTGATGCTAGATACCTGCTAAGAAGCAGCAAGTTTTCAAGAACAAAGATTCTTACATGTATGTAGTGAAATGTTTACATAATTTATTTGGTAATGCTTATGCTTTAGTAAGGATTTTTTTTCTTAAGTGCTTCTGGAAAAGTTGCTAGATTAACAACCCTGTAATAGTCCACTTATCCAGAGAGCAGGTACTGCCTAGTCCTTTACCTGGCATTGTCTGTGGTTCACCTGCCAATCTAGATCTCCTTGAGAGGATGCTGGTGACCATTTTTTTTTGTCTCATCACACCACTATCCTCCTCTGGAGGTCTGAGAAGGTATGCTTTGCTGAAAGCTGTGCCAGTTTTATGTTGCAGACTGTGGACCATTTCAAACTCAACCAAGTACAAGCTCATCTCGTGGCAGTGAAGCTGATTTATGCAGGCCCTCTCTGGGAGGACTGCATGGCATTTGCTGTGCCAAGAGAACTCTGTGTCTGTGGCTGGTGATTCTGGAGAGAAACCAGATGCTGCTTCTCAACTATTATTCCCACCAGCTTCTCTTGCTGCTCTGCTGCTATTAGTACCAATGTAGTTCTACCAGAGGGGATTTTCTTCTGGAAAAGTGTGAGTTTTATACTATTACCTAGAGTCTTTTCATCCATGCTAACAATGTTACTTAGTGCTGCTTCCCCTGGGGCTGCAGCGCGTACCCTGAAACGCGTCAGTGTGTTGCCATAAATGCTGAGCGCTTCGTTGTTTCCTTAATCCGTGCTGACTCCATCGTTTCTGGGTATTATCAGAAAAGTGCTCACCTCAGTAGCAATTGTGTATGGTCCGCTAGACTTCGTGTTCTTGCCTGCGTCATCACATGAAGTGGCGTTAGAACTGGCTAGATCTTCCCTCCAAAAGAGAGGAGAAAACAAAGGGGAAGGAACAGTGTAAGTGGCTCTTCTTAGCAGGAGAAAGAGGATTGTTTTCACAGACTATACTGCTAATGCTGAATGACATAAAGAAAGGTAAGGAGCTGCTAAGTCTTTGTGGAGGGTTGTGGGGACAGGGAATGCTCTTTAAAGAGGATACAAAAGACAAAACAAGTGAAATTATGGAAAGAAAAAATAAGGCCCTCCAAGAGGAAGGTTGGGCAGCAGGCAGCTCTTATGATGTCTACATCAAGGAAACCAGGGCCAGTAGAGGCTGGTGAAGATCATCCTCCAAGTAACGAAGTTAAGCAATGGAAGAGAAGATCCATAAGGAACAGAAGAGAAATTTAAAAGAGTAAGGGGCCTAAATTTCCTTACCTTCCTACTAAATAATTTATAATTTTATTGGTAACAAATAAGCTTCCAAGGCCAAAGGGGAAAAATGTCTTCTACTGATGTTGTAGTTATTTTCTAAAAGAGAAAGAAGTATATGAATTATCAGAGAAAGATATCAAAGAGAGTGTGTCTTTCTCAAGGAAGGGTGCTGAAGGACCAATAGATGAGTATTTAACTGGGAAGCCTAAATCACCTCCACCAAACATGAAAAGTAAGAAAATTGCAGTGTGATAAGATTTGGTGAGCTGACTGATATAGAGGTGGCAGAAAATCTGACATTTGCTTTTGTTTAAGTATGCAACAGGTTACCCATGGAAAGAGAAGCTTCCAGTACAAGCTGTGATGAGATACCTTAGTGTTCCTGACAAATCTGAGAACTTCCTAAGAGTCAAACAGGATGTCCTGAGTATTGTCTAGATCTTTGATGTAGTTATGAATGGGACACGGTGAAAAGAACTGGTGGCAAAAGCAAGGCCACCTTGCTCTAGGCACTCGCCAGCCTTTCTGGAGTTGGTCATGTCTATTTATATGCCATTTTACCTCCTGGAAAAGATCTGAAACAGCAGTCATACTCAGCCTTGCATGTTTTGGTATTTTCCCCAAATGAAGCTTATTTTAATGTACTGACATTTTAGCATTCTAGAGAAATAAAACTGCCACTGATTCCTGGCAAGATCTACCCTTACCTCTTTCCACAGGTTTTGCTATATTTGCTATCTGAGCTTCTTGTGTGCTGGACAACACAAAGGAGGACTGCTTCAAAACAGAATAGTTGACTTGTTATTAGTAGCTTGTTTGTTTGTCCTCAAACCTATTTATAAAAACAGCCCCAAGCAGGGAATTCTGCCAGGAGCCCAACCACTAAACAATTACAGATCTTTTCTTGGAGTAGTGTGTTCAAATCTATGTAATAATTCAGCAGCAAACCATAGCCTCTGCTCACGTGTATGAAAGTAGCCATTTTTGTGTGCAGTATTTTTTTTAATATAAAAAAAATAAATTTCCAGTCTCAAAAAGTATCCCTGTTAATTCATATAAAAAAAAGGCAAAAAAATTGCTTACAGGCATCACTGCCAGTTTAGTGAAACTAGGCATGGTAAGATATGCAGAACTCAAAATGAAAGTGAAAATGTTCAAATAAATATTAATCAAAAAGTATACACAGGCTGCAAATTCAGACAAGGAATTCAAGGGACTGGTACTCACAAAGGGCCAGGCTTTCCAACTCCTTCCAGTTAGATTTAAGCAAAAAATAAACGGGGACGCTCCCCCCCGAGGGAGCAGATTCATTGTATTTTGAAAGGACACAGTAACACCTGTTTTTACTGGTGGTATGATACTTCACAGGTTTCAGTTCACGAGGGTGATAGCTGATGGATTGGTTTGGCACGGTTAGTGTTGCAATGCAGATGAGATGCACTCTCTTAATTAGTGGATTTAGAACTATAGGGACCAAATGATAGTCCCTTGGTGGCAAAAATAAGCTAGAGGCAGAAGGAGGCTTAAACATTTGGATCTGGCTTTTGGTTTTGTTCAGTCTGTTGTACCAGCAGAGCAAGAGGATTTTGTGAGAATAGCGTGTTCAACAACAGACTCCAGCAAATGAGTCTAGTAAATCTTGCGAAAGGTGGGAATGTTCAAATAAGATATTGAGGGGAACTCCTCTCCAGTGGGGATTGCACACTCTGCAGAAGGCTGGATCACTTCTCATTACAAAGGTCAAAAGTCATGAAGCAGAACATCTCTGCTTGGAGAACGTGCATTTGTTAACCAGATTGGTTGTATTTCAAGGGTTTGAAATGTTCTTTGTGAAATTGAAATGTGTCTGTTTGCTAGATGTGATGCAAGGTTTTGACAGTTTTGCATTTGATTTGTAATTTAAGCCTTAAGGAAGACCTAGAATCTGGGATTTAACCCCAAATCACTATGGAACTTGTTAGATCTTTAGATATTGGGTTTTGTGTGGGTGGTTTTTTGTTTTGTTTTGGTTTTTTTAACTTTGTTATTTTACTTTATTCTTTCTTGGAGGGAAAGCAAGTCAGCCTGGCTGCTGCCATGGAGACGTGTGGCAGGGACAGTTTATCCCTCAGATAATTTAGGCCCAGATTATGTACATATACCCTTGAAACATTTCATCTCTCTGCTGATATATGAAGATTGAGACAAAGCCCAAAGTAGTTTAAAAATCAACTGCTGTGTGTAGGACAAGAATTGGAAACTCAGAAATCTGGTCGTCTTTTCCTGAGCACATGTATTTCTGGAAAATATGTTATTAGAGGTATGACAGAGGCAGAGTCGCTGTATCTCCAACACATGCAGGAAATTGGAGGGATATGGAGCATGGATGGTGGAAGTCCACAGTGTTGTCTGCTTCTTCTCCCACACAGCAGCCTGGTAACAAGTAAGATTGTATTTTAAGATGAAGACTCTGCCCCTGCTCACTCTTCAGGTTGATGAAAGAAGACTAATGTCAAATTTTGGATGCCATGGCTCAAGAATAACATCTTCCACTATTGAAGAGTGTACACGTCTTCTGAGCTAGGAGTTGAGGGTGTTGGAAGGAATCCTATAGCATTTGTATAGGCTTTTTCTTATGACTTGTTTACTTCATCATGTGCAAGCTAATATTTAATATTGGGCTAAAGAACAGATACAGAATTTAACAATAAAGTGTTAAATTCTGCAAAGTTAGTGACTTTTTTTTTTGTCCTCCCCCCTGCACACTGCCTTTTTCCTTGTTTTCTTTAGCATTTAAAAACGTGGAGCTGAGCAGAAATGCAGCTCGGTCTCAGTTCCTCCTTTTTGCACAAAGCCCCTGCTCGATTGCCTTGAATCTTCCTTCCCCACAGATTATTTCAGCCACTCTTCTTTATAGAAAGGGTTAAGATCTGATGATGTTGAAACCAGTCTCCTGTTTACAATCATTGCCGAACTGTAGTATGGAAATTTCCAACTGCAAGATTTAAAAAAAAAAAAAAAAAATCCCCGCTGATTTTTGTGAACATTCAGATCCAAATGAAGAAATAGTGGCTGAATCAAGCATATTAATTCTGATTAGCACATACAGTGTGTTCAGCCAAAGAGGTCTAAGCCAATAGCCCCCCATCCTCTGAAGAAATTAGCTTGCTCTGCTGCTACAGCCAGCAAAGGTTTTTCAGCGTCAGCACGGGAACAACAGTTTTGCTTGCAGAGGTATCTAAACTGTGCAACTCTGATAATCTTTGTATTGAGGTCTCCTAAAGGGCACTGCTTCTTTTTTCTTTTTTCTTTTTTTTTTTTTTTTTTCTGGAGATAGGATGAAGGTAAAAAAAATAAATTTTTGGCTTTGTAACTATTTGGAGTAGTGAGTTAGATTTTGTTAATTTATCTCTTTCATGTGTTTGGGCATTGACAAGTATGAGGATGTCAATGCTTTTGGAAAGTGGTGTTCAGAATGCAAGATGTCTGATAGATTTAAGTTTATGTTTTGATTATTTCAGGAAGGAAAAAAAATATGTGGATCCTGCAGGCCTTTTGAAGAAACTAGACAGTTGCTTAACTTCTCTAAAAACAAGACCAGTGCTGTCTCTATTTCACATGCTGTGTTTTAGACGTTTCCAGGATTCCAAGGGGTGTAATTGGACATAGTTGTTGGATTTTCCATATCAGTTCTGAGCATGCACTAATAAAGCACCCAGCTCCCTGCAACCACAGCTTCCTCTCTTGCACCTTCCACAGCTCAGCAATGTAAGAGTCACACAGTGTTTGCCCTGGGCACAGGAGAGTTCACTGCTTTATTTAAAACACTGAAAACTTTAAAAGTTGCATTGAAGACTAAGATATTTTCTGTTTACCCTGGAATTTAAATTACTGTTGCTGTGTTAAGTTGCTGACCGTAGCAGATTACAGAAAGCAGACTTTATGACAGAACGCACAGTTGTGGTTTTGGGAAAAATTTTTTTCCCCAAGTTGATGCTTTTTAGTTGTGTACGTGTTAAGGTTTGTCACTGGGCCACTCTGAGCATTTGGAATGTTTGTGAACTGTATTGCTGGTCTGTGTGCCGCTGAGAAGCAGGAATCAATTGATCCCTTTCTTGTGGGCTGTGTGCTTAGTGCTCACTTGAGCTCTCTTGTAGGCTGGCTAATGAGCTTGGTGATCTCCATCTTCAGGATACTTGAAGTGACTGCGTTTTTCATGAAAGCAAAATCGAGGGTGTTTCACTTCCTTCTGTTTTGCTTTTAAGACAAGTTACAGTTTTCTCTTGCCGTTGTAAACCTCAACCCAAAGTTCTGCATAGGCAACAATAATCAAGGTTAATAATTTGACACTATAGTGATTTATATAATAAATATATTTTTCAGAGGCCTTGTCAAGCATTAGACAACTGTCACAACACTTTTGCTGTAGAAGAGCATTATGCTAATTTTTATTTTTTTTTTTTAGCTGAAGAAACCCTTTGCTGAAGTACAGAGCTGTGTTGAAAGCACGAGTGAAACAAATGGTGGCATTGGGATAGATTCCAGCATTGCCTTTTGCTAGAATAAGACAGGATGCTTTGGGTTTGCCTGGCAGGGAAGAATGTATGATAATACACAACCTCTATACTTGCTGGGAAGAGCAAACATCCCCAGAGAGCATCCAAGGAGGCTGTCCCACACGTGTTTTTAACTGTGTGCTGACAGCTGTGGATGATCTCCTGTTGGATAGCACAGAAGGTGGCTGGATGTCTCTCTCTGTTGCTGAGTTGCTTACATGTAAAGGTGTTGGCCTCATGCTCGCTAGCTTGCTGGTGCAGGGCACACTGGAACAGTCAAGTGGGTTTAGCCCAGGGGAATGAGGAAGCACTGTAAGAATCAAGATCAGAATTTGGTTTTAATCTGCCTGCCTTTGGGCTGCCAATCTCCATGTGAAGCATTATGTGTGGCACAAGGAACACTTAAGTGACTACTTTTGGGCTGGTTTTGTTTATTTTTTTTAGTCATTGAATTGTTTCCCCGGTAGTGTCCTTGTAGTAAAGGCAGGTGAACGTTACAAAGGAGAACGTGGAGGTGCAGATGAAATGCTGATGTGAACAGTGTTCCCACCTTGGCACTTGCCTGTCTCTCACAGGCACTGCCCTGGTCTCAGGGTGCATTTCTAAAGGATGCTCAGTAAGCTACTGTGTGTCAACAGAACACCCTTGTGCCATTACTAATGATGGAGCACGGTCTCTCAAGCTTCACCAGTGCTGGGGAAGGCAGGGAAATAAGAGGAAGGCTTCTGTGCTCCTTGCTATTTCTAAAGCCTTGCCTTGAAAGAACAGAAAAAAAAATCTGTTTCACAACTTTTTATCCAGACAGTCCCATTGTTTTTGCTTGCATACACAGTCTTCCTAATTTGTACAGAAAGAAGAAAGAATATCTTAAAAATGAAACAAAGCCCCCCCCCCCAGCTCTTGGGGAGATCACAAAAAGTTTTCCAAGCTTTATTGTTTGGTAAATTTGTTTGGTAAAACACAGGCACTTAAGATTAGAGGTGAAATTCTGGCAGTGGTCAAACCAGTGGGATTTTTGCCAGTGATTTTAATCAGAGCCAGAATTTCACCCTAGGTCTATAATCTTGTGTAATCTCCCTCTGAAGTCACATGGATTTTTAACCAATGTCTTATATAACACCAAAACAATTCACTATCCACCCCATATTGTCTGTTTTTCTGCATAACCAAAACTGAGTGTTCCGAGTGTATTTTCCAAAAACTGAGATTATACTGAATTTAAAAATAGGATTTTATTAATTTTCCTTTTTTGAAATATGGAGTGTTTGTAGAGTCATGTTGCTGATGCAGGTATATTTTTCTTTTAGCTCCCTGGTCTGACCTCATAGCCAACCACACTTTAAGCTTGAGGTTGGGATTAGGTTTTATGTAGATCCCTTCCAACCTGAACTATCTGTTGTGGTGTCAGGACAAGGCTTTTGACACAGTCTCCATAACATCCTTGTGGAGAAACTCAGGAAGTGTGGGATAAAAGAGCAGATAGAAAGATGCATTAGTAACTGGTTGAACAATAGAGTCCAAAGAGTGGTGGTCAATGTTGCCAAGTCCATCTGGAAAGCTGTAACTAGTGGAGTCCCTGAGGGATCAGTGCTGGGTCTGGTCCTGTTCAATTTCTTTATCAATATAATTATGAACCATAGTTCCAAGTAAGAATTTCTGAGTTTGGGTTCATATGACTGCTTATTTGGGCCTCTGTAGCCAGGGACTGGCTCTACTGGAACCTTAGGAAATTCCATCTCCAGCTTGTCTGGACCCAGAATTTCATGCTATCATGCATGCAACATCTAGAGTTCTTAAGGCTGCAGATGTGTTTTGAGCCTACTGAGCTAAAAAAGCAAAGGTGAGATGGAAACACCTTCAGTGGAACAGTAAAATGCTTCCATGTCAGAGTTAGGGGAGTATCAGACAAAAACATTATTTTGAGGCCAGAACTGTGTTGTTTTGAAAGGGATTTATTTTTTTCAGATCATCAAAGATTATGAACCTTTGAAGGTTTTCAAGACAACACTGGCTAAAGCCCTATGCAACCTTGCTGGAGTTCACTGTTGACCCTGCTTTCAGCAGGAGGTTGTACTAGAGACATGGAAGTCCCTCCCACTTTGAATTGTTTTACAATCTTGAATCATGAACAAATCCTTGAGTAAACATTAGTAGATGCTTGTCAAATCCAGACTATATATTATCAGGTGATAGCACATCAGATAGTCTTTCCTACTGAAGATTGTTTTTAACTTCTATACTTGTGGAAGACTGAAAGCTGAATTTTTGCTTTACATCTAAATTCCTCATCAGATGTCTTACCCTGTAATTAATGCATTTGCAGCTTCCGTACCAATTACATTCAGAATTGGAGATCACAGGTGGAAGGCCTATAATGGGTCAAACACAAGTGCTTGGGGTTAATGGAGAAATTACTGTATACATTCCTTGGCCTCTGCAGAAGTCCAAGTACATGGGAAGAACAGCCTGTGAGAGATTTATATATTTTTCTATATATTTTATTTTTATGTCATTTATGCTCAAAGCTGAGAAAGGGCTTCAACAGAAACAAACACAGGATAGATTACTTGAAGTCAAATTATGTCAGCTACAGAGATGACTCTTAATTCTGTGTCCTGTTGACTTGATGATGCAATCTTCCAGGATTTAGGAACTGTCATCTATGTCTGTGAAGATTTTCTACTCCCCAACAACAGCATCTTAATTCAGGAGTACAATTGCTGTTGACCTGGACAGGTTTATATATACATTTTAATTTGCAAACAGCTAAAGAAAATTTTCTGTCTATATGAAGAAGCCATCTATATTGTTGGTTTAACGAGTTGCCTTTTTCAACCTTACACCTTGGTATTTTGGGTTTTGTTAAAAATAATCAGCTGGAAGTTCCTGTTTCTTTGTGGCTTCTGTGATTATTATCTTAATGATTTTTTTTTACTTTTAATTTTCTTTCAGTTCTTCCCATCTTAAAAGAAAAACTTCTGTCTTTAGAGATCACTTGGGTCTGAATGATTGTGCAATTATCTGACTGTTAAAGGATTTTGCCATACAGTGGGTTACTCTAGGTTTGCTTGATTTAACAACTCAAGCATCACCTAGATGGTGATGGGCCATCACCTCAGTGAGTGGCAAAGGACTTATAAAATTCAACACATATATATGCTCTTAATACAATATTAAGTAATCAGTATTCTTCTTAAAGGTAGTTTGTGGTTTTCCCCGAACTCTTAGTTCTCAGTCAGTTATTAATCTTCAGCTATTCTTCATTGTCTTGCTTCAGCTCCTCTTCAGATGCCACAGGTCATCACAGTCTCTTATCTTCAGACATTCGCCTTCAGAGTTCTGAGAGACACTTGAGTTGTTCCTTTATCTCGATTTATCTTGACCTATATCTTACTGAAAAGTAGTTAACCTTTAATAAAATGTTTACCCTACATTGACTACCCATCTATTATCGTGTCTTATATATAATAGAAAATTAATCTATTCATAACCATTATTCACTCAGCTGGACTGGGTTTTAAACCAGCCATGATAAGGGCTATACAGGAGACAATGAAAAGCATTCCCATGGTCTTAAGATATTCTACAACACCTGCATTCTATTAATCTTCCATTATTCTATAATGTCCTATTCCTCTCTAACTTCTAACTTAGCCAATCATCTTAAGGGCCTATTTTCCTTTACACTAACTCAAGCTGAATTTGCTGTGGAGCACGTCTTTTAAAAGTTAGGAGTTTTCTTTGGCGAGGGTTAACTTTATATTACTTTGAGTTGAATGTTTCAGCTTGGGAATTCTTTCAAGTGGCAGATTAAGAGATTTATGAAGAAGTTTGTCTAAAGTACTTTGGAATGCAGGATTTGCAATAGCAGGTGAAATAATTTGTCAGTTAAGTCTGGTAACCTGCCTCCAGCAGTTGTCAGTCGCTAATGGTGTGGTGAAAATTTGTCCTCTTTTCTCAGCCTCCTTTGTACAATTGGGGTGATACTTGTACAGTGCATTGCAGGATAACTGTGGGAACATATGGATTGTGTTTTAAAAGAGTAATTAAGTGCCTTACACTGCAAACTTGACGCTTATTGTAAATTTTTTAATTTGGTACAGAAAGTTTCAGACTGTAAATCTGGGTTTTGTTCTCAAAAAAAAAAAAAAAAAACAACGCAAAACTGGCCAGAAAGCTTTACCTGGGGCCTGTTCTCTAATTTCTCTGAAGTAATGTGTTTTTCCATAGAGGTCATAGAATCACAGAATGGTAACAGTTGGAAGTGATCATCCAGTGCAACTCCCCTGCCAAAGCAGGTTTGTCTAAACTAGCTGCAGGCCTCTAACTAGACTCTGCACTGCTAATTACTACCCTCTGAGCTCTGTTGTTCAGTCAATTCTCAATCCACCTCACTGTCCACTCATCTAACCCACTCCTCCTGAGCTTGCCTATGAGTATGTTATGGGAGACAGTGTCTAAAGTCCTGCTGAAGTCAGGGTAGACTACTCCTGATAACCTTCTTTTCCTCCACATGCTTAGAGATGATCTCCATAATGAGCTGTTCCATCACCTTTCCAGGGATAAAGGTGAGGCTGACTGGTTTGTAGCTTCCTGGGTCTTCCTGCTTGCTCTGTTTGAAGACTGAAGTGATATTGGCTTTCCTCCAATAATCAGGCACCTCTCCTTTCCTCCAAGACCTCTCAAAGGTGATGGGGAGTGGCTTAGCAATAACATTGGCAAGCTACTTCAGCACTCGTGAGTGCACCCCATCTTACCCATTTGTGGGTGTCCAGTTTGCCTAAACAATCTTTAATGCAATCAATAGCTTAATACAGCTTAGAGCAAAAGAATGAATGAGGCTTGGTGACATCCCCAAGGACAGTAACTAAGTAAACAAGAGATTACCAGAATTAGAATTAGTGGATCAGAATTTCTTTGGTGGGAATAAGGCCTCATTTCTAAATGAGAAGGTGACCATGCTGCTTACTTTCATTTTGTGGCATCCATCATTGGTAGCCAGAGAATTAAAATCTGCATCTGATATTTGGGGAGATGGGGGCCAAAGGAGGCATGTCCTGCTTTCATGATTTCCAGCTGGCTATATTCCACCTGCTCGATCTGCCACCACACTGACCCTTCCTTTGTCGTCATCCTGAGGAATGTCTTTATCAGTCTGTGACAGAAAGAGGGACATAGGTAACAGTATAATCTATTTGTCTACCTCCAAAGCTCTAAACAGGGAGGTCTGGGGATTTTTTTTTTCCCCCATCCCTCTTTTATTTTGTGTTTGCAGAGAGCACAGGCTGAAATCGGGCAGGTAGGTTTTAGGTTGCATCATGACTGTCAGCACCTGAAGGAAAACTTTAAATTGTCAAGCAGTGCTGTAAATTAGGCAGGTTGCTGCATGGCTGGTTGGCCATTGTACTGTGCATGTGCTTCTCCAGCTAAAAACAAAAGGAATAAAGAACAGTGTTGAAATGAAAGCTTTACATTTTTGGCTGCTTTAAATTCTCTTTTGTCAGTTCTGTGCTCATAATAGAACACTTTTAAAGGTAGTGTTACTGTGTAGATAGTAGTAGTGCAGGTGGTGTTACTCAGTACATAGTGTCACTGTTTTTACTAATCAGGCCAATGTTTCTGTACTTTAAAACTCCCAAACTAGCTCAATTATTAAATGTCATGCCATGACCTTGTACTCTCAGCACCTATGTATTATATAAATATCATCACAGCAAGCCCACTATGGTGGAACAGGGCTTTCCTCTGTGTTTCTGCTTTCATCACTGTTACCCAGACAGCTTTTAAAGGAAAATCCATAAGTAACAAAGCAAACAAGAGCAATGGTGTGACTTGGTGTTACAGTATAGTGACAACTGGTTCACCTCTCCCAACTCCATCTTCTAATGGGTTATGGAGTTGCTTGCAGGAAGGTGTGTTGGATGAAGAACATTAATGTGTCAGGACACTTCTTACTCTGGAATCTGTGATTAAATTTATGGGCAGTCTTTGTACTTCATTCTCACTGCAAGCAGAATAGAAAGTGCTCATGTATTTTGCAAGAATGCCAAGACGTAGCTAAAGTATTTGGTGAACAGCTTGGGTGGGATCTTAGCCTGCATGGAACATTTTGCAATGTAAGTGTAGAATAATAATAATAAAAAAATACTAGAAAATCTACTTGATCTATTTGTGAGTTAAACTTTTAACTTTTTCTGGAGCTCTCTTTCCAAAAAGCAATCCCTGAGTTTTGCTGAAGGGAAGGTGCTGTTTCTGCCAACATAATGCCATGTTTCTGGTGACAAAGAATAGGGGATTGTGCAGACAAGAAGACTTGAGAGACAAAAAGATTGGCACTTACTGGACCTTGCCACTGCACTGTGGGAGCAGAGGACTGGCTGAAATCCACTGTCCAGCAATCTCAGTTAAAGTTCTGAATGCACATGGAAAATGGAGTTGATGTGGTTGAGGGAACAAACAAGAATGGATATCACTATCTACGTGTTTGTTCATGTGCTTCAGGGGTTATCTTCTATGTTAATTGTGTAATTTGTTGGAAACAGTAGACTTTGTGTAGAGTCCCCTTTGTGGAAAGTTGTCCTCTTGCGTGAATGATTTGAATACATAAGCACTGAATGAAAGGGGAAAAAAATTGACAAATGTTGATTATAAGAATATATTGAAGACACTAACACATGAGAGAGCTATTAGAGCCACTTAAGGCCAGGGCTATTCAAATATATTTTTTCTTTTGATTTGTGATGCATGGTGAAGGGAGACAGGTCTAATGTTATGAAAACTATATTTCATTCCTGCTGTGCATCATCAGACAGCTCATAATTATATTGTCTGTTGTGGGAGAAAACAATCGAAACTAGAAAACCCTTTATGAAATCAAAGCCAATGCCTTAAGTCTCATGTCTGTGATACACCTTCTGGAAGCATTGGCTCCCGTTCTGGACCTTAGGAAATCACTCGGCCCAGCCTCTTGCACTAAAGACTGGATTGAGGTCGTGATGAATGGCCAGCAGGACCAATAACAAGAGGGATCCATCTGCTTAAGCAGCACGTGCTGCTCCCACAACCGTCTCATCCTGATCCTGCATGCCAACAGATGTACAGGTTGAAGACCTGCCTCTGCTGAGTCCTAATGAGAGGAGATAATGCTATGGTGTCCCTCAACCAAAACCAACCCTTCCATGAATTTGAAGTATGTGGAATGTTACAGAACTCATATCTAGCCTCTAAAGGTAACAAAACAAGCCACCTCTAGCTAAACTGTTTTCATAGAAGTTATTACTAGGAGGGTATTGCCACCTTCCAAAGCATCAGGTTCTATAACAACCCTTGCTAGTCTTTTAAACTTTGTCATCTTGACAGGAAATTATCTCTAATGTCTAACCTAAATCTTATTTCCTGCAAATTAAGTTGATTTATTTTTGTTCTTGACTTAGTGACCATGGAGACTATTTGACCATTGACATATTTTTTGTCTTCTCTTTCCTAGTTTTGAAGCCCCAGTTCTATCAACATATAGATAATATTTGATAATCCTCCTCTTCTTCTCCAGACTGTTCCATTTTTGGGGCACTTGTTTTCAAGAAGCTCTGGACAAACAAGATATGGAAGGGAACTCATAAAGGTCTTATGAAGTGGAAAAATTGCCTTTAATGCTGTCTGACAGCTTTCCTAGCATAACCATTGTGACATTTGTGCTCTTTTGCAGCAGTTTCATGTCGCTGACTCATCCTCAAGTAGTTATCCCTTTTACCAGCCCAGCTAGTAGCCAGCTATTCCTTGCTTCATATTTAGGCATTTCCTTCCTTCTTTCCCTAGCACTCTGTACTTAGTTAGTAGTTAGTAGTGTTTCATTTTATGGATGAGGATCATTTCTCAGTTTGCAAGGTCGTACTAGTTATTCTTGCTGTCCCTAAAAAAGTTGAGAAACCTCATGTAGTCTAAATGAAATGATTTTGTAATTATCATTAAGTGTCTTCTCCAATCTGTTATCCAGGTAATAAATAAAAGCACTGCCTACAACCAGACCAACAGTAATGCTATACAGCAGTCTTCCAACCTCAGTGGCAAGCCATGGCTAGTTACTAGTTCCCCTTTTGAAGGCTTTTTGAGAAGGGCAACTCTCACACTGATTTTTTTAATATTTTTATATATATATATACACCTTATTTCTGTAATTTGGTTATGAGAATGTCCTCTAATGTCCTGGCAATGTAAGAAGCTCTACAGAATTGAAGACATATCATGTCTGCTGTTTCTTTGTGACTCAGAAGCTGTTTACTGCTTCAGCTTAGATTAGTTTGTGATTTATTCTTAGCCTACCCATGTAAGATATTTGTCTTATTCTCATCTGGGTAGCTGCAGTAATTCACTGATCCCCACAAAGAATCTAAATTATAAAATAGGGTTGAGCCTCCTTCTCTGCAATTCCCTCTTTTGAATGATGAAATATACCAGAGAGAAAAAAAAATCCAATAGTCATATTTATTTTATATATATTAAAAATACATATTTTTGCATGCTTTTGTTTACTATCTGTATACAAAATGAGGAAAGAGAGTTAAAGATTTCCTCTGCAGACCTTGGTGGTCAGATAGGTGACAGTATGATTATTATTTGAGTTAGGTAGAAAGTGCTGTTTGTGCCAGGGGAGGGCAGAGTGTTATTTCCTTTAGTTACAGGAATGTTTGAGAAGCTTCTATACACTTTCTTTTTTTTCCTCTGTCCATGCTTAAAAATGACTGAGCTCTGTATTATTGTCAATCTAAGACTGTTCTATTACATAACACATTGTACATCTCTAGACATATTCCATAATTTATGTCCACTCTGTTTACACACAGATGCTCTAAGATTTCAAAGTTTTCTTGACTACCTTTATTTTTAATTTTTTTTTTGTAAAACACACATGCCATTTATGAGTATGTCCAGGTAAAGAGAGTAAGGGTCTCAAAATGACAGCCTTGTCAGTTGGTTTGTGACCTGGAGGGCCTGGGATATGGAAACAAACCTGGAGAGGGGCTCTGGTAGGCAGTGGGGAGAGCAGCCTTGTGCAAAGGAGGTAGTCAAAGTTGGGTTTGTGGAGCCAAAATGCCAGAGTGTAGTCCTTCCCTGGGTTGATTCTAGCTATTTTTGGTAAAAAAAAAAAAACCAAACACAATGCTTGGCTTTTAGTTCGAGCACTTGTTTAACTGTATGTGTTTGGGGGAGGGGGCTTGGGAATTACTGAGCTATCCTGTCTCTGAAAGGGGGGTCCTGCTGCTCGAGAAGAAAGTTGCCATTTCCCAACATCTCCTGATGCATTTTTGCTGTGTTGCTTCTACTTTTTCTATTCATGTGTACATCTTCATCCCTCTGGGCAGTTCTCAGCCTTCATTGAATTATGAGCTTTTCTTATAGTTTTGTTTGAAGTCCTTAATGCTGTAACAGTCCCTAATCCTCACCCTCCCAGTTATCCAGGTGTAACCATTTTTACTCAGAGGCAGCCCTGGTAGCAGTGCCAAACACAGGCTATTTGTATTTCTTTAAGAAAAATCGCTGCAGAAAGAAGAATGCAAGTATAAATAAACTTCCTTGAGAAAGTAGCATCAGTGTAGGCAGTAAAGAAGTTGTTGAAGTGGAACAATGCAGTAAACCCAAGCTTGATTGGATTTAAGACTCTAATCGCTTTCCCTTGCACATGAGTCTCATATCTGTTGTTAACTTTAATGAGGCTTGTGTGCCAAGCCTGCAAGGGGAATCAGTCCTTAATTCATCTCGCTGCTGAACTGTTTCGTTAGAAAGCATTCCCATGTCTTCCTGTTGAAATCTCGGTTGACGGTATTGACACGGGCGCAGACCTTGCAATGAGGAATTCGCCTCAGATCTGGTAGCTGTGAGGAGAAATGGTGCCCGGGTAGATCCAAGGCATGTGCCGACTAGTGCGTGACTGAAAATCAAAAGCTTGTTAGCTCCTGCAGTGACTCTGGGTAAATGACTTCCTCTGGCTTTTTTTCCTTCATTTCTAATGATTTGTCCTTATCCTCTCGTCAGAGCTATTGTGAAGGTCAATTAGAACGTGTTTGTAGAACTCTCTAGGCGTGAGAAGTTTTGTTTGCATGTTATTATGAACTCCATTCCTTATTAAACCAATCAGCATTTCTCTGAACTCTAATGTTAAACTTTAGCTTACAAATATCTTACTCCCTTTTATAAATATGAACCAGGTGAGTGGCTTCAACAAATTTTTGCTGTGGCTTAATGAGTATATTTGTAGTAACAATCTTATAAACCCAGAATAAATGAAGAACAACCCACAAATCCATCACAGTGTGGAAAATCCTGATTTGTGACCACTCTATGCCTTCATCTTCATAACATTTTTTATTTGTTTCTCTTCATTTTCATGCTAATTTGCCCTTTGTGTTGCAAAAGCTACTTCAGCCTGTTGGCAGCTCTGGAATGGGAGCAGACCTGCCAATCCTTGGCAGCAGGTGAATGCCCTGTCCCTTGAAGAGCCATCCAGATTCACGTTTCCTCGGCAGCCAGCACTTCAGCAAGGCCTCTGCTGCAGAGCTTTTCTGCGGGAAATTCCTAACTTATTTTCAAACTTCTGAGTAGGATTTTGGCTTCAGGATTTCTTTCTGCTCCCAGAACCCTGGGGGTTTGCCTGCTGGGCTGCCTTGTCTCTGGAATTTATACTTTTTTTGTCTTGAAGGTGGCCTTATTTAGGAACTGCTCAAAAACCTTAGAACAATGTAAGACAGGCAACAAAGAAGCAATTTACCATTCTAAGGTGTTGTGGTACTGGAATAAGGTAGGATGTTTTCCCTGGAGTCATTCTTAGTTGCTATAATTGATATAAATATTTCTTTAGTTTTATATAAGATGTGTTCACAGGTATCAGTAGGAAAACATGACCTGTGGAGATTGTTGTTGGCAATACAGTGCAGGTTCTGGACGGTTATTACATATTAATACATGATATTTGTTAACAAATGGTACTTGAGAGTCATCAGTTATTGGGAGGTCTGCTGTGGGTTGTTTTGGGATGGTTTGGCTCTTTCAGTGGTAAATTTTAAGAGCCTTATAATTTGGGATAACATCAAATTACTCTTCACTGGGTCAAAAACTGACTGTCTGGCTGGGCCCAGAGAGTTGTGGGGAACAGAGTTAAATCCAGTTGGTGGCCAATCACCAGTTGTGTCCCCCAGGGCTCAGTTTTGGGGTCATTCTAGTTCAATATCTTTAAAAATTATCTAGATTGAGTCCTTCCTCAGCAGGTTTGCAGACAACAACATATTAGGTGGGAGTGTTGATCTACTTGAGGACAGAAACGCTCTGCAGAGAGATCTGGACGTAATTGATGGGCTGAGGCCGACTGTATGAGGTTTAATGAGGCCAAGTGCCAGGTCCGCATTTCAGTCACAATAGCCCTAGGCAACGCTACAGGCTTGGGGAAGAGTGGCTGGAAAGCTGCCCAGTGGAAAAGGACCTTGGGGTTGCTGGTTGACACCCGGCTGAACAGGAGCCAGTAGTGTGCCCAGGTGGCCAAGAAGGCCAACAGCATCCTGGCTTGTATCAGAAACCAGCAGGAGAAGGGAAATGATCATGCCCCTGTACTCGGCACTGGTGAGGCCACATCTCAAGTAACGTGTTCAGTTCTGGCCCCCTCACCACAAGAAAGACATTAAGTTGCTGGAACGAGTTCAGAGAAGGGGATCCAAGCTGGTTGAGGGGTCTGGAGAACAAGTCCTATGCTGAGGGAATTGAGATTGTTTAGTTTGGGGAATAAAAGGCTGAGGGGAGACTTTTTCGCTCTCTACAACTACCTTAAAGGAGGTTGTAGTGAGGTGGGTGCAGCCTCTTCTCTCAAGTAAATAACAGGATTAGAGGAAATGGTCTGAAGTTGCACCATGGGATGTTTAGATTAAATATTAGGAAGAATTTCTTTACTGAAAGAGTGAGTAGTCAGGTGCTGGGATGGGCTGCCCAGGGAGGTGGTGGAGTTACCATCCCTGGAAGAGTTCAAAAAAACGTGTAGATGAGGCACTTCAGGACATGCTGTAGTGGAGGTGTTGACAGTTGAACGTGGTGATCTTAGATTTTTTTTTTTTCCCAGCTGTGACAGTTGTGTTATTCTGTGAAATTGCGTTCTCTAACCCTACACCCTTTCAACAGAAACTACAATTATTGCAGGTTGAGTTGGTGATAGCTCTTTGGCAGAAACTATTTTCTTTTTCACTAATTACAATGCTCTGAGATGTC
Source organism: Megaceryle maxima (assembly GCA_024605025.1). Lineage (NCBI taxonomy): Eukaryota > Metazoa > Chordata > Aves > Coraciiformes > Cerylidae > Megaceryle > Megaceryle maxima. Next base: position 17,488 of record JANHGN010022137.1, on the reverse strand, counting down.
CTATGTGAAACATATTGAATTATATATGGACTGTCAATCACGTTTTACTTTTCCTGTACTCTAGCTACACTTCTAGTTAGAAAATTTAAGTAAATTATAGATTGTCTCTTCTTTTGTAGATCTTACAATAAATATCTTTGGTCAATAATACAAATCTCAGTTGCTCAACCTCTGGCCAGTAATAATGCCTATAAAGCATTACATGGATGCCTGAAGTGTTTCTCTTAGCTTGGATTGTTGTTTGTGGAGATGGATGATGGAACTGGGGTTTTGCCTTGTATTTTCTCATATACAACTTCACTGGGATGTTTGGTTTAAACAGCCATGAAGAGGTATGGAAATTCTGACAGCATTTCTGTAATAGCTGTTGGTATGTGCATACTGGAGCAGATTATAAATGTGGTCATTTCTGAATGGTTTTGCTCTGTTGGATTGCATCAGCCTAACTGATGGATGAAGATATGTCTTTGTGAGGACAAATTCAACTGGTTGGGTTAGTTTTTCATCAGGATACAGATGGAATCCCTAGAATCGCTGGGAGATATCTTAGAACTGCTCCAGCACTCCCTAGAGTCCCTCGGAAGGCAGGAGCACCTGGGATGCCACTGGCAAGGCCTGACACGTCTTGCATGGAAGGCACATAGAGTTTTGTTGTGCTGTTGGCAGGCACTAACTGGAGATGAGTCGAGCTGATGCAGCTTATGACTACTTGAGCTTTTTTTAGTCCAGTCAAATGTGCAGACTTTCAGTGTCCTTTCAGCTTTTCTGTAGGCTTGTCTAAAAGATGAGCTAGGTGCACATGCTTGTTTGGGAATGCCTCTTTGGGCTGCCATTGGTGTGTTGGGCCAGGCTGCAATTATCTTCAAAGCTTTTCTTTTAATAGACCTGTGTCTGGGGAGCAGCACACTTCAGCTGGTCATGTTATCCCCTTGGAGTCCTCTAGAAGTAGCATCCCTGGAGGTATTATAAAACTGCTTAGATGACACACTTCAGGACATGCTCTGGTGGGATGGTGAGGTGTTTTTTTAATTTTGATTTTGGGTATTGTTTGGTTTTGGGGGGGTGTATTTGTTTTGTTTTGTGGTGTTTTGTTTGTTGGTTTGTTGTTGTGGGGGTTTTTTTTCTGATGGTTGGACATGGTGATCTTAGAGGTCTTTTCTAACTGTGACAATTCTGTGCTTCTGTGTGTGTGAGCTTGAGGTTTCAGCAGAGGTGGTGATGAGAGAGACTGAGATTAAAGCAGGATAATCCCAACTTTCAGCCTCTGAAGGACAAAACACAAAAGTTATTTCATAAGCCTGACCTTCCCTGGCACAACACGGAGACTGAGAAAAGATGTGATTGTGTTGTAAAATCTGCATTGTGAGATGTGCTTGGGATAAACTGTGTCCTAGATATGAAACTATAGTGTGAGCCTAAGAGATGGGGAACTGATACCTAGTGAGGATGAAAGTTAAAGTCTTTATACATGTATTACTTGGCAGGACAAAATGATAAAGGACAGAAGAGGGGGCAAAAGAAATGATAATGAGAAACACAGGCAAATGTGTTATTGTCAAAATTAGCCCACTGAATTAACAGTGGTGTATCAATAGATTAGCGAAATAAAATGAAATACTCCCTAAAGTTGCATGATTTAATTAAACCTCAGTGCATCATAACCAGGTGAAGCCAGTTTGCACATCTGGTATTGGTTAAAGCAAGGATGGCATCACTGATGTAGTGACTTCCTTTCATATCTGAAAAAAAAATCCTATATGATACTTCTTGAAGACATTTTGCTCTTAAACTGTGCTTGCTGATGGAGTAACTGAGAAGAGAAGGTATGTTTCCAAAGTAACAATACAGTTCCTTAAATAATTGACAAATGCTAATAATTAAATACATACATAAAGTTCTATAATACACCTTTTAAATGTTTGTAAGAACCATGAAAGATTTATAACACAGTTGAAATACGAGAGGGGAAAAATTTGGGAAAAAGAGAGAAATCAGAGAATATTGCATCCTGATTTGGTCTTGGGGGCCCATGCTTCCCTCTGGCTGTTTTTTCTATCAGTGAAAGTTCCTTCCGTGAAAGTAACACATCAGAAAGTTTTGGTGAGAAGAAATAGGAACAGAATATCAAAATCAGCTGAAATGTATTAGATGTTAGGACAGTTTGGGGATGATACACGGGCATTACTGGGATATCGTTGGAGTTTTTTCCACAGGCATTTGTGTATTCCCACTTAGGGGATCTGGTGTGGAGCTGTGAACTTCTTATTCAGATGTTGTGCAGTTGCAAAGTCAGGCCTAAAATTCTGAGGTTGCTGAGATGGCTTTGACTTAACCTTTCTGCAGGTATGATACATACAGCAAAAACCTCTAACTTTTTTTTCCAACGTATTCCTGAAATGATAGACCTTGTTTCTGACTTTTCCCTTGTTTTCCATCCCCTGTATCTTGCCTCGTATTTTCTCTTCTTCCTGTCTGTTCCTATGGACATTCTCTTGGCTGCAGTGCCATTTTTCTGTATCTACGTGATCTCATGTTCTTCTGTGTCTATTCATGTGCACTCTTTTATATCGCTTTGTTCTCTTCTGTTATCTGCCCATCTATCCCCTTCCCTTGCTGTTACTCTTTGAGTCTTAGGATAGCACTGTGCCTCTTTTTCTGCTTCATCTTCTTTGTCCTTGTCTGAGATCAGCAAGGGAAGCATAGAAAAAAGACCTTTTTGACCTCAATTTCTGTGTCTGGGACTCCTCTGTTCACAAGATAAGTGCAGAGCCATTTAGAGCTGAGACCTGTCTGAATTCTGTATCCTCAGCTTGGGATATGCAGATTAAAACAGATTTTATGGTATTTTTCTCTTGCAGTTGTCTAATGAGTACATGTGAGCTCTGGTTCTTTCTCACTGAAGATTTTCAGCTTCTCCTTTTGTGAAATATGTGATTTGCTCTAGCTTTGGGTGGATGACCAACATTAAACACCTCAAGTATTTTCTACACTTGTGGCCAGAGGTGGCAAAAATGCAGTTGGATAGAGTCTGACAGAACATTTATCTACTGCTTTTCTTAAGGGTTTCTTCAGCCTAGATGGGTGGTGTTTCAGATTACCTGAGTGTGAAAAAGGTCATTTTGGTGCTCGTTGTGTGATGTTGCTGATCATGTGAAGAAGCACACAGATACATGCCACTTAGTGTAATGGGGCTGCCTATATGTTGGTCAAGCAACAGGAGAGGGGTTGGGACAGGCTACATTTTAGTGGTACACATAGCTCATCCCTGCTGAAAAAGATAATGTCCCCTTGAAGGGGGAGAATTTAAGCTTCTGTTCCCTTTCATGATTAGTATCGTAGGCTCTTAGAGGTTTCTTTTGCTGAAGTAAACTGGTAAGAGATAAATCATCTGTGTCTCTTTTATTATTTTTTTTTAAGCTAGCTGACAGTTATTTCCTTCCTCTTTCTCTTTGAAGATCTAAACTCTTCTTTTGTAGTTGTTTGTTGAACTGTTGGCCCAAGGTCTAGTAGAGTTCTAAAACCTTTGCAGCTCTGTGGTTACAGAACGTGTTATAAGATCTCAGGAACTGCGAACTCACGCCAGAAAGTAAACAGCTATAACAGCAGCACAAAGAGTGGAGTTTTCTTTATTCTTTTGCACACCGATTGATGGTTGCCAAACATCCGCATCAGGTTTGGGGCCTGAATTGCTTGATCTTATGTTTGCAAGTTCAAACAAAAATTGTTCATGGTTAACATAATGTGAAACATGTATGTGATTCCAGTTGTTCTCTTCGCTGACCTTTTCATAGTGCTTCAAGCTTCTTCTTTGTTCATCACAAGTTACATCAAGAGTTTTGGTGAGTTTGAATTCCTCAAGCACAGGGAAACAGGAGACAGAGAAATCAAGCTAGGCTGGCCTTGCTTTCAGTGGTGATCTTACCTTGCTATTAGCTTTCAGAAACCATATGTTTGATCCCAGAGAGGTTGTGGAGTCTTCCTCTCTAGATACTTTCAAGACCTGCCTGCATCTGTTCCTGTGTGGCTTGCCCTGGTGTTCCTGCATTGTCAGGGGTGTTGGACTCGATCTCCAGAGGTCCATTCCAACCCCTACCATTCTATGACCTTATTTGTCCTTTAGTGGTTGGGAAAACCAGCTCTGGGCTTACTTTAGTTGTCAAATGTAGCTATTGGTATAGAGCATGCCATGCATTATGCATGCAAGGTGCTGATTTATTGTCTATTATGAATCAGAAGATTTGTTTGAATTTCTTAAGATACTTCTGACTATCCCAGTCCAAATTAATATATAAGGACTTTACATAAGCATATTCAGGAAGTGTTGAAAGAATATTGGTAAGGTTACAAAGTCGGTGCTTCAAAAGTTAGGAAATATTCAAATACATGTAGCTTCTCCAACTTAAATTCCTTTCTTTTCTACGGATGCATAAGCCTGTAACAAACCATTGGAGTTGTGCTAAGGCGTTCTGCCAGGGCTTCAGCTTCCTTGGCACATATACTGATATTGGGCTACCAGCTTCTGTCCCGTCTTTGGAGAAGATGTGTCGGTCACAAAGAACAACAACATATTTCCTGCAAAAGGGTGCTAGGCAAATTGGTGATCTCCTGTAGAGCACAGGCCACATGTAGATGCTATGGCAGATGTCAGTCCTGTGTCTTTGCTGTTGTCTAAGAGGGCAATAAGTATCTCTATTAGGCAACTGAATGCTACCCTTCATACCCATTTACTATCCTATGACTTTAAACACTAGGTCAGATGCAGACACCAGCAGTGAGACACCTGATCTTAGGTCTTAATCTTAGTTGATTCCTGCCCAAATGTCAGATGACCCAATCCTATCTTCAGGAAGTATAGGTTCTGTTTAACTTTTTGGAGATGGGCAACAGTGAACAGATGCTTCTGACCATTCCCAACAAAGCTGTCTCACTCTCATCCTGTGTCTTCAGCCACTCAACACTGTCTCTACCTCATGGCTGCTTCTTAATCTCCGTTTCTATTCTGTGGACGTCTGAGCTCAATTTCAATCCCCTTGCCCAGCAAGTAGTAGATTTTGTCCTCTACCTCTCAGTCCCTTGCTCCTCTTGAGATATTTCCAGACACTGTAGCTGCTTACTAGCTAGTCTGGCCCAATTCTCTCCCATACTCCTCTTCCTCTTCTTCTGAGGATGTCAGTTGTTCAGACCTGCTGCTGCCAGTGTATAAAGTATCTGAATTCAGATGCAAGCTTTTTTTAAGAACAGAAATGTTTACCTGATGCAGTCTGCTCTGCCAAATCAAAACTCTTTGACCCAAACCAAGGAGGAGCTAGAAATTTGCTGTAAAAATCACCAGAAAATTGTTTCTTATACAGAAATACCATATTTTCTGCAACATTTCTTAGAAATGGCTTAAATATTTTGGCTAAAGTTTTCCCAGCTAGTTCCTGTTTGGGGCAGACGTGGCTTTGGAAAATTTCTACCCTCTCTCATTACAGTTTGGCAAGGCTCAAAGGCAGCTTAAACCAGGTTGTTAAAATAGGAATTGCCAAATAGTACATTCATTTGCAATCCCTGTTTTGAGCATGTGGCTGTAGCTGAAGCTATATATCAAGTTTATGACTTTACAACTAGTTTTGTAAAGTATTAGAGCCCCTGACTTGCTGTGCAGCATTCTGAGTAGCTGACACAGGAACTGCCTCTTAATGTTTTTTATAAACTGAAGAAATTTAGTAGTGGGGTAAGATTGCTATGGACTGCTCTGTATTGTCCTGTTACATCATTTCCTCCATGAAAAAGATTAATTTGGCCTGAGAGTTTAGTTTAAGCAGCTGAATGTTTGCGGTTACATCTGGAGGAACAAGCTGATCTAGTGGTTGCTTAGAACAACAAACTGTCTTAAAAAGATCTGCTTGCAATGGCACTTGTTGCCAGTGAGCATATTGTTGTGGGTGTATATATGTGTGTGAGAGATGGAAGTTTGAAGATCCATCCCTGAAGTGCTGCGCTTGCTTTTTCTTCAGTATGAATGACTTCAGTTCTTTCTAAGAGGTGCTCATCTGTCAGCATTGGTATGGGCCATATCCAGAAGTTTCATGCTGGAAGGATCTATAGAATATTTATTCACCCTATACACAGAGAGACACAACAGTCCACAGCGCATTTCATAGCTTCCAACAGCAAGATTTAGACCTGTCATGAAAACCAAAAGCCACACCATAATGTGCTATGGGAAAGGGACTGGAATAATCAAAAGTGCTACCATCTTTTTACTTTGAAATTTACTTTCCTGGCAGGAAGAATTTGTTAGTTAGATTTCCCAGGTCGCCCTAGAAAAGGGAGCACACATAAAAAGATGAAAACCAACCAAACAAAGCACTTTCACATTGGTACAGGAAGGAAGGAAGAAGAGGACATCCTTCCTGTCCCAAACCTTCCAATTTGTTTTAACTTTGAGCATGTGAATCACTACTTCTGCCAGGGATCTGATATTCAGTCCATGCAGGAACATAACATTTGTCCTTTCAGTACGTGGACCTCAAACTATAGCATGAAGTTAGATAAACCTATTTATATTTGTAAAATTGAAGTGAGAAATGGATTCAGGAAGAAGTTTAGCCATGTAATAGTATATTAGCAGATGTTGCTGGTGTTCAGTTTTCCCTGTATGGCTCTGAATCACTTGTCTGGGCAAGCTGTGCCTTGGAAGACCACAACTAAAATGTCACAGACAGATTAAGTAAAGAGATTTTGGGGGATACTGGCTGTGCTGGCTTTCAGCTGGGATGTAGTCTAGAGTCTGACATGATACATCTGACATGACATCATTGACTGGAGTAGATATTGGACTTGGCTCTGGGGAACGAAATTCCCCCTTGGAATGCACTGCTAATGCCTCTGTGGTGGGAGGAAAAATAACAGACCTCGACATTCCTGTAGACAGCCATATAGCACCACACTGTGCTCCTGTCAGTGTTAGAAGTCACCCTGCGTCACTCTTTGGGCAGGATGCCTGTTAGGAACAAGGTTGTACAGAAGAAGGGGAATAGTTATTATTCTTGACTAAAAATAAACACAGTATTAAGCTTCATATTACATTTAAATATAGTCTCAGTCAGTGGTCACTTCCTTCCATGACCTTGAAGTCTAGCATTTGAAATGGTGTTTTCCAGGCAGTTACAAGGGTTTAATTTTCTTCTCCTGGTTCCTTTCTGCTTCCCTTCCTCCTGCCCTAGAGAAAATAAACCAAAATATATATTAGCTCTGTATCTACTGATGCTTGAGATCCTTTCACTCTATTAGACAAAAGTCTGACTTCACAGACTTCCTTCCAAAAGCAATGAAAGATTATCTTGCAAAGTTCAAGTTGGAGACATTTTTCTTATCCATTTCCCAGAAGCAGTGCTTGCTGACAGTGGAAATCTGCACTGAGGGCCCTAAGAGAGGTGATCAGGCTCTAACACCAAGGAATGAATTCTGTAGAGAAAAACCTTTCGTAAAAAGCTTTACCTGAGGTGGAAGACAGTTTATTACACATGCCTGTGTGCTGTCAGAGTTTCAGCAGGAGGTCCTCAGGGACCTCCTGCAACTTGTTAAACACGGGTATTGCAGGACCTTCAGAGTGAAAGGCTGTGGGACTGGGAAATTTGTTTTCAAAAGCTGCTTTGCAGTCAAGAAGAGAGGCCATGGTCCAGGAGAAACAAATATCTCAAGCTGTACATGGATGGAAATGTTTATTCTGTTTCAGGACATTATAACTGGTGACATATGCCACTTCAAGTGCTATCAGGGGGCAATCCTGGAGTATTTTGTAGCTCTGATTCCTGGTTGGTTTCTTTTGTTTGTTTTGGTGGGTTTTTTTTTCTTTTTTTGTCTGTTTTGTTTGATTGGTTTGGTTTGGTTTTCCTTCCAAACACCTCATGCATTCCTGAAAAAAAAATTATGCTAATAATGCATACATCTAGTAATTAACATATTCTAAAATAAATAAAAGCCCCTTTTCAGAATATGTTCATGACTGTAGGGAAGGGTTATCTTTGGCAAGAGCACTGCAGAGGTATCCAACAGCAAGGGCAAGGTTGAAAGACTTTCTGGAGTGGTTTGCATAGCCTTCAACTATTAGCTGTTTGTTGACCAAGATCCAAAGGTGCTGTTTGTCATACTTATTCCTGGTGTCCTGGCCAAATGCTCCTTTAGGTTTTCTGATGCCAGCTATTTAATGGCATGCTATCTTTATATCATAACACTAAACAATACTTGTTACTGTATAATGTTCTGTAAAAAAACAGTATGCATGTCTGAATAGCCTATCATCTAAAGAAGCCTCAAAGAACAACTAGGAGGGGAGAAACAAGACGGGTGAAGAAAAAGATCCCATATACAGAAACATTGTGAGAACAGCCATTAATGAGTTTTCCATTTCGTGATGAATAGAGCTAAAGAAGAGTTGTGGTCATGACTCCTTCTAAATTGATACTCCTGCATTTTGTGAAAGTGGATGCACGGCCTCATGTGGAAAAGTGATTCTTGCTGATCAGTCAGTGGAAGTAAATAAAACCTGCCAAACTGAAGCACACTTTTGCTCAGGTCTACGTGGGGAGTCAGTTTAGAGATTGGGACTGGGACCCACATCCACCACCAGCTGCTTGCTCATGTTTGAAAGTCTGTATAGACTTATAAACACTAGAAAAGGATGGAAAAGACGTTTTAACAAACATAGAAGAAGAATATGCTTTAAATTACTGAACATGGGTCCAGAAACAGGATTTCAGCCTCCAACCCTCAAAACAGATGATCCTGCTGTTTGTGAGACTCATTCCCATTCAGAAACTAATCTGGTGCTGACAGCTGGAGGGAAGCAGCTGGGCACTTGCAAGGTGATTTCTATAAGCTCAACAAGCTTTTAGACATATGTTATCTAACACAGCACTGTAACATCCTTCTTAAAGAAATGATATAACCAAGTGGTATTTTGACATATGGAAATGGTCTTGCTAGGAGGTTTTCAAGATGCAGTTGGATAAGGTGCTAGATCATCTCATCTAGGCTCCCCTTCCCACAAAGTTGAACCAAATGATCTTTCAAGGTCCCTTTCAACTTGGTCTATTCTATCGCTTGGGGAATGTTGGATCAGATTGATAGAATATAATTTAGTATTCTGATTACAGCCTTGAGTATTTCTGTGGCATAGTTCTGTTTTTGGTTAGAAGTGATGATAGCTGTGAAAGTGGGACATATCTGATAACTTCTGATTTTCTTTGGGGTGGGTTCTTTAGCTGTATTGCTTGATTTTGCTAAAGTGAGGTGTAGCTGGCCATGAATCTCACATGTCTACAACCTAATAATGACAATGAAAATGCTCTTGGTGGGATTTTAATGTTGGCACACCTTATAATCACAAGTGCTGTGCTAGGAGAATTAAAGTGTCAGGAAGATGCCTATAAAATAATCAGGCTGGATTATGTCTGTAGATAATGAGCAGTAGCTGTTGAGTAATAAAAGATATAAAAAATAAATCTTGATGATCCTCGAGGTCCTTTTCAACCATAATGATTCTATGAAATAAAAAATGGTGAAGCCTGAAATAAAGAAGTCCTGGTGGGTAAATGAAAGAGAGAACTCAGTAATGTTGGTAGGTTATCTGCCAGTTCACATAAACTGGTAGAGATGTCACAAATTTGATGGAATAAACAATGAATGACAGGTAAATAAAGAACAAGAATGTTAAAAAGATTTCTAAAGGGAAATCTCACATCTAGACCAATGATTGGAAATGCTGCTGGTGCCCCTGCTCATTTGAAAGGTTTTACTATGACATTTTCTTTTTCTTCACACATAGGCACAGCTCCACAAAAAGATGCTGAAAGCACAATTATTAATATCATGGTGTGTCCCTTCCTTAGGTAGGAGGACAGGATTAGAACTGGCAGAGGAGCTCAGGAACATTTATTGAATTGAGCCCAGCCAGTGCAATAGTGATGTGTTTGGCCAGTTTGCTGAACATGGCAGGTTTGGGGCTTGTGGTGCTGCCTCCAGTTGAGACTGGGGTGTTTGGAGCATGTCTGGAAGCCCAAGCATCTGTGGAAGAGGACTTCAGCATGAGGAATCAAATGAGTGATGCTGCGTTTGGGGGTTGTAGCTGTTGCTGCTGTTTTATTTGTGGGTTTAGGCCAATATTGTATCAAATGTATAAAGTTTTCTTCCAGTTTTATGAAGATGCTCAGTGTTAAAAATAAAATTGGACTCTTTTTAAACAAACCCTGCCAAGATCTGATTGACAAGAGAGACCTGTCAGTGTTCTGCAGGCTCCAGCCTTTGGGGCTTGCCGGAATTTATCCAAGTGGCGGCTGGGAATAGAACATGGATACCCTGCCAGCCTCAACCACAAAGCCATCTTTCATCACTTAGAATATAGATGAAACAGGAGGTATGGACCACGAGAGGTGGGAAGATCTACAAATATTTGCACACAACACTAGCTTTTATATATGTATCTGTATGCATGTATATATGTGTATAGTTTCAGATAGGTGTATATGTATTCACACACGTTGATCAGCATGTGTACCTTGGAGTATGATGTATTGGTATGAGTAAGATGAATCCAGCGACAGTTTACATCCTTTTCTTTGTAGCACATAAAGATTACAGCATTTAAAAGACTTCCCCTTTTAATGAACATTTTAAGTGACAAAAAACCCCTGTTTAAAAATATATATACCTTAGTGATTGCTTTGTGTGCAATGCTTTCTTGACTTAAAAAAAACCCAAAAAACCAACAAAACCATACCAAAAAAACAAACCCACAACACTAAAGAAGCAGACATAAGGTTTTGTTCTGCAATGATCATTTGTACTTGTATTTGATGTTTAAAACTTTGTTGTTTGTTGATTTGTTGGGTTCTTTAAAATCTTCTCTTTAGGTAAATTTTGTTTCTAGGATGTATTTAAAGTACTGTTTTCTGTGATTTGAGACTTGGAGAGCATGCTTTTCTTTCCAGTGTGGGTTATTTTATTTTAAAAATTAAATTATTATTGATGTGGCAAAATTAGGAAGGAAAACCTCAACTCTGTGATTTTTTTTTTTTAAACATTGTTTTGGTTTATTTTTTGTAAATAAGTCCCTGCAGTGGAAATCAAACATTTAGTCTTAAAATAACTGCACTCTTACCAGGTACATCCTATATCCAGAATTACTATTCAAAAGCTTCTGCCCATTAAATAAATGCTGACCTTTTATCATAAGTGGCATCATTAAGAGCTCATTACCACAGGGCTTCCACTGTGCTAGTGGATGCCACAATAAAACAGCAGGACTTTGCCTCCAAGCATCGTGTACCCTTTTGGGGAGGGAACATGTATCTGATGAGAGATCCCTGAGCTCCAGCATCACCAGAGGGGAGACAGGTGCCCCAGCCTGGTCCTTTCCCATGTGGCTGCTCTCCTGACAGCCCCAGCCAGGATGCTGGAGCATCCTTCCTCAAGAGCTGGGCAGCCCACAGGGGTTGTGGCAGCAGATGGAACACCCTGGCTCTCCGGTAAATGGTCCAGCTGTACTCCAGAAATCCCTGCAACCATCTATAGTTGCAGTCTGACTGCTCTTTCTGATAGGAACCAGCGTGTTATTGTGGACATCACCGTTCCTGAAGTGGTCATGTCAGTCTGCAAATGTCTGTGTTGCTCATACCCATTACTTCTAGCCCCATCCACTGCATGTCATTAAATGAAGATGAGTGGATAAACTGCTTTGCTTTACTTTCATTAAGCTGACAAATACATTTACTGCATTCTTTATGTTGAATTGTGACTCTGTGTCAGGTTTCTGCATTATATTTGTGTCAGGTTTCTGCAATATATTTAGTTAAAAGTATTTCTTTTCTGGCAATGCTGACCTACTTTAAATGCTGTGTGGTGCTCAAGATTTTTTTTTTTAGCAGCCAGTTAATACTAGCAGAGATCTTTGTACTTCAGCTTCTAAACCTTTGATGACATTTTAGCTGCTCATTACTATATGTAGGCAGCCACTTTATCCTTTCCTAGGTGGGCTCTTGCTACAATCCACAGTTAATGGTTACTATTTATTGCATACTTTAAACCTGTGTGCAGCAACGTTGCTACGTGCTCATAGTGCCTTAGAATACCCAGAATCCTCAACATGAAGAACATACCGTCCCTAGCCATGCTGTGCAAATGAGTGAGTACATGGGCAATTCACCTGTGCCCTGGAGTCATGGGGACAACTTAGATGAAATAACTTAATGTCCAGCATGACTGAGTCCTAAGATGGGTTACAAATAGTTATGAGGTTCAAAGAAAATAAAACATGCCGTGGAGAGTGTAAGACTATCTTAATTCCTGGATACTTGTGCTGTGATGTTATTGTAATGGGATGTTTTCTTTTAGGTAAATAATTAGTGTTCTCCAGAGAGCTACAGATGTGCTGTAGCATTGTATGTACTCAGTCACACATTCTATTCCAGGCTTAAAATAATATAGACACTTCAGGTGCAGCTAGTTTTATGTAGAGCTAATCACCATCACCTTTTTCTCCTTGCTGCCTCATTGTTCCACCCCCTTCCCCCAGCTGTTTTGGCACTGACTCCTATCCCCATTGCAGCCACAGCTCTCAAGAGCAGTGCATGTTGTTGAGGAAGGAAGCATGAAGAAGCCCAAAGGCAGAGGGATCAAAGAGGCAGCAGCAGAACAGAGGCATCTCTATTCTTCCATGCTGTTGTTGATGTGTCATCATGGAAGTGCTGGTCCTTAGAGGTCCACTCTGGGACTAGTGAAGCTAAAAGTCATATTGCAGAGTACATATTTTCATAGATCCTGTTCAAGAGCCTCGGGTATGCACACAGATGTACAGGGATTTTATGCTAAAGCCCATGATTGGAGCTCTTACTCTTACTCCACCAGTTCCTACTCCCACAGGGTTTTTTCCTCTCGGTGCTGCAATATTGCTGCTCTTCTGTTTTCTTGTGGAATTATTTCTGTCCCACAAATGGTGTTTCTCAGCCAAGCCCTTAAGGGATACACTAAAAGCAGAGTAAGACCAATGTCCTGTCTTTTAGGACTTTTAAAATTCAGTGCCTTTGTTAGAGAAGGAAAGCGCTGGTCTCTCTGAGCTGGCCCATGGGGTGTAACTCAGGGTATGCTGAGTTGCCAGTCGCTACCTTGAGTTTTGCACAATTCTGATTCAAAACCTCCCAGAGCAGCCCAACCCTTCTGCCTGCTTCAGGCAAGGCTGAGGGACTACTGTGACTCCAACATTAATTTTGTCCTCTGATATATTTGTCCTCGGAGAGCAGGAAATCTCTGAGGGACTTCTCCCTCATCATAGAGTATTACAGTCCAAAGTGTCAGTCCTCTCCATGAGTTATGGAACGCCATGTCCCAGTTCAACCCTCATAATTCTCCCCTGTTGCTTGGAGACCTCTGTTTACCCCAGACACAGCACAGCTCTGCACCAGCCGCCTTCTCCCCACCATGGTACAGGAAGGAGGCTGCACCTGCCAGTCTGCATAGCTCTGTATGAGGGGACAAGGTGGGAAATGGGGCAGGAAGGGTCTATGCAGAGCACAAGGCTGCTATTGTCCTTTATACTTTAGTCCTGCTGAAGAGCTAGATATATTAAATTGAGCATGTTTTGGTACCTGAGCTGGCTGAGGAATCTCTGGCACAGTGTGCTCCACCTTCATTGCAGAGGCTTGTGGCGTGCTGCCTTCCCTGGGAGATATGGGCACTTACCCCCTGGGGTTTGGTGTTTCTCACATGGATGCTCTCCTGGCTTGTCAACAGCAAGTCAGAAATCCCAGCTATTTGGTTCATTGCTTGGTAGATTGTGCTGAAAAATTGCAAAAAACCTGTGACTGTTTGAGATGAATAAAGGAATAAACTGTGGATTTTGTTTTTCATGGGATATTTTTCCCCACTCTTCTCTCTCTATTTTGCACTGTCTTTGTCACCCTGATTTCCACTTTTGCCTGATTTGGGGGGGTGGACTCCACAGTTCACCACTATGACTTATTCTTGGGGCTTAATTCTTTTTTTTCTTATACTCCCTTTCCCAACCCTTGCAGATCACAGCTGCTCTTTGCCAACCATCAACTCTTGAGAGACTATGCTGGGTGTATTACTAAGAGTTGGTGTAGATTCTGGTGCAGTTCAGGAATTTTCTCTCCCCCTTTCATCTTTGCCTTGGTCTCTGCTGATCTCCCAGCTGGTGCTGTGGTGTTTCCTGCCTTTCAAGGAATTGCTTCTCTCACCCAGGCATCCCTCAAGTGGGTTGGCTTCTCGCCTGTCAGCTGCTGTGGTTCACATCTGTATTGCATGTCATTTCTGGTTGCTGCTTCCTACGCTCAGTAGGAGCGAGGATATGAATATGGTGACTGCATTCTTGTGAAAATATGGAAAATCTTTCTTGATTTCTTGATTACATGGTGACAAATGCCCTGCCATGCAGAGCATTGGCTCACCGTGTGCTGCTGTAATCACTATTTGCTGCCGTGTTTCGAAGTGGTGTCTTCACAGACAGTAGCTCCATTGATTTCAAGGGACTACTTGCTTAGTAAGAACAAGGAAACTATAATGGAAGCAGGCCCTATGAACTCACCCAATTTATGTAGTTCCTACAAAACCACCAGTTTTTTGTGGAAAATTATAGAGTATAAATAACACCAACTAATAGCCAGGTATTTTCATTCTCCTCTGGGAAACTGTGTAAGGCTTCTTTACTGCCAGGTTGAAATTTATGATACTTTAGGCTTGTACTTGGACCAAAAAGATGAAATAGAGTTGGTGTTTTGGAACAGCTTGAGGGATTTGTACAGGAATTGTGTGCAAGAGGATCTAAAGGTGGTTGAGGGTCTGGCTCTGAATTTTTGCAAACCAGAATTGTCAAACTCTTCAAACAGAGAAACAAGATACAGCTGGTACAACACTGACTGCTTCAGTTGAGCAAGTAGTTTTGTAGCTTTACACTGCTGAAAATGTGATAGTTATGAGTCTGCTTTCCTTATATTTTGGTCTTTGGACTGTGAGTGTATGATTCACCATGAAAGTCATAAGTGGGTTTTGGTGATTTTTCTCCCCCAGTATTACTGCCTGGTAAAGTGTGAAAACCATACTGCCAGTCCAACTCTGTGAGTGATCTAGAAGTGATAAAAACTGAATTTGTTTTCTAAAGACATATGTTTATAAAATGAATAACGATGGCTGAGCTTGAAATGTAAAGACTTTACGAACCAGGAAAAAAAAATAATCTGATAAATTTATTTGCATGGGATGTTTTTCTTCTAAAGCATTTTCTGGAGGCTTCTACATTGTCCTTAACATATACAGAAACAGGTGGAATTTTGGATCCCTATCGTTCAGACTTCTAGAACTTGCAATAAGATACAGTTAAAAAGATAATTTAGTTACTTTCTATGGGTGATTTCTCATGTTGCACCATCTTGTGCAAGATGTTGTGCACTAACTTACTGCTGCTTTTTTGTCACTGAGACTGCTGCATTTCAGTCCTGAGCTTCAGCATCCCTGATCAGAACACGTGCCTTTGAAACCCCCATTTGAAGCCAGGTAGCTATTCAAAAATCAGGTTGGTGTTTTTTTAGATCTTCACTAGTTGCCTAAGCCAGCCACACCTGAGCACACCTATCTGAAGTGCTAATATTTTAGTCATGAGAGGTTTTAATTAATTAATAAAGAATATATAAATATTTACACGAATGTGATTTTGACACCTCAGGCCTGTAGATTCAAGAATAGCTTGGCCTTCTTTGGCAGGACACATCAACATAAATGTGAGTAGCCATTAAATAATGGTAAGAAATTATAACAATACACCCCCCAACCTCTTTTTTTATCCCAGAAAGATGAAAGAAAATGGCACATTATTCAGTGTTTTTCATGGGTGTCAGAAACTGGACAGAAACCAAAAACTAGTTCAGCAAATATTTATGAAATGGTATCTAAACCATTAACTGTTCTGCTTATCTGAGATGTAGTTGTGCAATCTGTTTCTCCTGCTTCATACTCCTTATCCAAAGTTGGGGGAGGAAAAGGCACATATTTCAAGGTAGAATTTGTGCCAAATGAGACTTTGAGACCAGAAGCTGTTTTGAAGATTAATTTTTTAAAAAACCAATCATGTAAATAGGTCTGGCTGATTCTTGAAATTGGCTACATCAAACTGATCCCTGTGAGTGATTTGAAAAGGATGATTTAGGGATGGGACATTTTCCTGGCTGTTAGTACCTCTTTTATTTGATCTGATCTCTAATCAGAATAATCCTTTTGCATTAGCTGTATGGGGAAGCATTTGAGCTGAAGTTTGCTTTGCAGTCTAGCTTGCAGGAGAAATGTTTTTATCCCAAGACTAATCCAATCTTTGCCCTCTTTAGCCCAGCCACAGATGCCTTCCCTTCTCCTACAGCTCAAGCAGGAGAGATGCAAATGTACTTTGCTTGCTCCATCTGGTTGACTGCTTTCTCTGGTACCCCTGAAATAGAATTTAAGAGGAAGATTCTTTATTTTCCTGAACTATTTGTATATTCTGCATGCATAAAATACTCATTTAGCTGGGGATAAACCTTCTAAATGCTAAATATTTGTACATTTCTGTATTAAAAAGGGCTGTCACTGAACTTGTCTTAAAATGGTTTGAGTAAGAGCTGCCATTTGCAAGTGAATGGTATGTACCATTTTGGTGTTTCTTGCTCCAAGGGGACCTGCTTATCAGGTGCACCTAGCACACCAAAGGAAGGGAGGGCAGAGGCCATTTCCTAGGACATGCTTTGCACCTGGCACATGAGGGGCATCAGCTGGACCTCATCACTTGCTGCTGAAAAACTCCTTCCTGGCTTTACTAATATTTATTATTTGGTTTAGAAAGAATTAAAGGCAGTGTGGTTGCACCCACATACAAAAGGGTGCGGGGTTCTGCAATGAATGGGATAAATAGACCAAGAGTGATATGTAAGCCAAGCCCACCTCACTGTAATTATTTAGAGACTGTAGCCATTAATTAAAGCAATGACTCCATGTAAAAGAGTATTTCAATTAATCTTAACAAATGTTAATAGGAAATGGCCAAGAAAGGATTGGCAGTACTTCATGGCTCACGATTTGGCCACCTGTTTCTCCAGAGGGGTGTCAGTTCATTGCACGAGTATTTTGATGCCTTTTGTTAAAATATTGGAAGCTGCAGAGATGATCTTTCAGTGTTTTGCCTTCATGTTAGCTTTGTTCT
The DNA here is from genome assembly GCA_024605025.1 of Megaceryle maxima. Classification (NCBI taxonomy): domain Eukaryota; kingdom Metazoa; phylum Chordata; class Aves; order Coraciiformes; family Cerylidae; genus Megaceryle; species Megaceryle maxima. The sequence goes on along the minus strand of JANHGN010022137.1, from coordinate 264 downwards.
CATCTTTGACAGATTTTGATGATGTCTTGGCCAAGGATATGGCCCTATGGCCTGGGGGGTGATTCCTTTGCCAGTAAAGGACACTGTGAGATTGGTTGGTGGAGTAATCAAAGCTGAATGGGATTATAAAAAGGGACTTGTCAAATAAGTCTTGATAAAGAAGAAAACTCAGATCCCCACCATCCTTCAGCTCCTACAGGGAGAGTTTGCGTTGCTCCTCTCATGTGATACCCTTTCAAATCTCTATTTAGCAGTATATATTTT